>WBMZ01006173.1:0-102392 GCA_013400975.1 Atrichornis clamosus | reverse complement strand
GCCGTGCCGGGGCTCGGTGGTGTTGGTGTGGCTGCCGCGGCTGCCGCCGCCGCTGCTGCCGGGGGAGGGCGGGAGGGAGGGCGAGGGGGGGGCGAGGAGCCGGGGCGCGGGGGGCGCCGGCTCCCCCATGCCCGCCAGCAGCTCCGGCTCCGCGGGCTCCGGCTTCTCGGGCGGCGGCTGCTCCTTCTCTCCGGTCCCCGTGAATTTGGCCTCGGCGCAGAACCACAAGTGATCAGAGAGCAGGACCGTGAAAAACAAGAGCGATGCCAGGGACAGTCGCCATTTCTGAGCCCTCTCTGAATCCGTGAAGGGTTTCTCGTTCTCCCGGGGTGCGAACCAGATTTTTAAGCCGTCATCATACTGCCGACTACACATCCAAGCACCCCTGGTCATATTTTGGGAACGCACAGCCCTGGCCGACTCCACCGTGAGGGCTCCTTTGCCAGTGTCACCACAATATGCATTGACTTAAAAGATTGGGGGGATTTTCTTGCTTGCCTTCCCTTCTCTCGCTCTCTCCCTCTTCCACTCTCCCCCGTTTCTCTTTCTCCCTCTTCTTTCTTTCTTTCTTCCTCTTTTTCTTTCTTTCTTTCTTCTTTTTCTTCCTCTGAGATATTGTTCGTTTTCGCCGGTGGCTCTGCCTTGGTCTCACCACACGAAACAGCCCCAGTCCATCCAACGCGGAGTGCAGTGGAGAAGATAAGAGCAATAACGCAGAGAGAGGAGGAGGAGGAGGGAGAGGAGATGGTGGTGGTGGTGGTGGTAGTGGTGATAGTTGGTGGTGGCGGGGCTGCGCGACTGGTCCTTTCCCCCTCTCACCCAGGCATGGTCAGATCGCAGCTCCCCATCTCCCTCCTGAGAAAAGCCCACTGCCCCCGGACAACCGCATGCCGCGTCCCCCGCTGCCGACGGACGGCTACGGGAGGGCTTCTCGCCTCCTCTTCCTCCCTGCCGCCGCTGCTCTTATTCCTCAGCCCCGAGCCGCGGCACAGATGCCTGCACCCCTGTCTCAGTCTCCTGTTTCTTCTCTCGCCGCTCTGCTCTAACTGGAGAGACGCTGCTGCAGGGCTCCCGGAGCGCTGCCGAGGATGCTGAAGAGGAGGAGGAGGAAGAGGAAGAGGAGGAGGAGGCTGCCGGGGCCGCCGCCGCTGCTGGTGACAATGGGCTGCGGCTGCCGCCGCTGCTGCCGCCGGGCGCGGTGTTCCCGGGCGCACGGGGCGGAACTGCCTGGCTGGGGGCCCCCGATGGGCACAGGCATCTTGGGCCCCTGGGCTAAGTTGCCGCCATCTTCGTCCTGGAGAAACACTTTTTTGGGGGGAGCTCTGCCTTTTGCGTCATCTCCTCCCGCGCCGAGATCGCTCTATCCTGGCGCATTGGCAGCAGCAGCAACTCTGCCTCCTCCCGCCTGAGGAGGAGGAGGAGGAGGTGGGAGATGCATTGGGGACCACATGGCCCCTCCAAAGGGCTTCCTCGATGCAACTCTTTCTATTCACCTCACCGAAGGGACTGCTCAGTACCCCTCTCCAGCTCTCTCTCATTCAGAGTCTGCTTCTCTTTGTGGCTATGAACCACCATGTCCACACAGGATGGTGGCTGGAGAGGTTTGTCGCTGTCTCTGTCCTTGTCATAGCAAATCACAAATGGCATATGAAACAGTTTTGGCCACACAGTAAAGCACTTAAACACAACTGCTTGTCTTTCAATCAGAGAGCTGGAAAGCAAAATGACCATAAAGCCCAAGCTGTTTCCTCAAGAGAAGTTTCACAGAACCCTGGTCCAGCCCATGAGCTGGGTAAATACTGTCTGTCTGTGTGTTTCCCTGTTTAGATGTCACTGCCTGGAGAGAAAGACAGAGGGGCCAGGCTTAGGTCTTCTGCTAGGGTGGTGAATCACAGATGATCTCCTCTTGGATCCACAGCGGAGATCCAAACACCTTCTGTTCCCAACAATCAGGGACTCTTGCTTTAATAAAGATACTGTTTGGAAAGTCCTGAGCATCTCTCACTCCTTTCATCTTGTTCGCTGACACACCTTAATGTAACAGCAACAGAAAAACTTGGATCCCACACAAGACAAGAGAAAGTGTCAACTAGAGGCTGAACACTATCTGATGAAGGCCTGAAGTTACAAGGTGTTCACTTCAAGACATCAGGTATGCTATTCGGCCACAGGATAAAGAAGACATGTATTTTAATTTCTCCACTGGACTGGAGGAAGGTTTAGAAGTCACATTTTTCCTTGTTCCAGGGGCTTTCTCTATCCTGAGGCACTGATAATGGCCCTTGAACAAGATGTACAATGTATCCCAGAAGATGGCTTTGTGTCATTTTTTGGTTAAAGAAGGCTTTTCTCCTTAACAAACATAGTCTATAAACTGATACAGCTTGCTGATTGTTCTTGAATTCATCTTCAAAAGGTATAGTGGAAAAAGATCTGAAACTAAGCCATATCACAGGAGAACAAAACTTGTACCTTTTCTGACTGCAGCTGTCATTAACCGATGCGTGAGCTTACCAAGAAATGTGCTAGAATTTCTGTCACTTTGAGCAATAAATCAAGGCTGGATGTCTTTCAAAAGGAGATGGTATACCTCAAGCAGAAGATGCAGACCTGAGGTTCTATGCCCTGTGTTGTGCTGGGGGTCAAAGCGCATTATCATCCTGGTCCCATCTGGCCTTACAAGACCTATGAGCCAAATACTACATGAAGCACAAGTTATCTGTGAATTTTATTTTCACAGGTTACTTAAAGACACAGAAAAAATGTTAATATTGTAAGGAAAGGCCTACAGTACTCAAATCAGAATGCATCTTTGCAGTTCTCAGTCAATCAACTCACACCATCTGCTAATGGTGCATTATTAATTTTGGGTTTGGAGCTTTGATTGCAATGACTTGACGTACTGGGCCCTGTACTGAATTTACACTTTTGTAATGTTTCCTGTTTTGGGACAAAACTGTGACCAGGCTTTTAAGAGGCAATCAGAACAACTTTACTTGTCTAAAATGTAATGTCATTTTTTTAGTTACCTTTTGCTAGTTTGATTATGTATTTTTTTGTTAGAATTAAGGGACTGAAGCAGAAAAAAAGGACAAAAAAAACCACAAACCAAAAGCAACTGGGATAAGTAACAGGTTCCTGATATCAGGTCTGATATTTTCAAAATGTGCTCTATTAAAATATGTGGCAGTGGCGGCATAATTATTTAGTGTTTGACAGACAAACTTGAGGTGAAGAAAATTGGGTTTGGAAGCCACACCTGGCAAACAGGCTTAATTTATATACTTTATATACCTTTTTTTTTGGTCCTGTTGGGAAAATGAGAGGATAAAAGACAATTTTGTAATCCACAAATAAATTAGAAAAGTTCATTATCTGCATAGCGGAACTTCGAGAACTGGTAATGAAAACATACTGGTATTCAGAACTCATCCGAAACAATATAAAAATGAATTCCTAAGTCTGTGCTCCTCTGTTTACACTTGTCTAAGATCAAAACAAATATACTCGAAGTCAATATGCTAGGATTGTTTAGATATACTTGGTTTCTCAAAAAAAATCCATTTTTATGTCATGCAATATTTTTACACATTTTCCCAACTTTTGTCTGAAAAAAAACAGTAAGAGTTCTTTTTCAACACCTAGCAATAAACTATAATAAGACATCTGGTATTTCCGGAATGAGCATATCCTTGCTTTTCTAGTGACAGTTTTCTGTAACAGAATATATCACGCAGAACTGTTGTTTCACCTCTTGTGTTTCCCCCTAAGTCCCATTCCCTCTACACCTAGCACGGTGAATAAATAGCAGCTTGCTTGCAGTGGCTGGTTCCTGATGGATCTGAGCAGATGCAGTTCAGTTCTCTGGTGCCCCTTAGTGTTAGGTCTTGGAGCTCAAGGGAAAAAATAACGCTACAAAATAATATCTGAAAATCAAGAAGATACATGCAGTGGAGGAAATAATCTGAAGTATATACTGTAGCTACTTTCTCTTAAAGTTCCTTCAAAATTTTGTTATCATAAATCTGATCTAAATAACAACATTTTATTTTAAATAGCTTAATGAATTATATGAATGTGAAGAAAAGTGAAAAACTTTCCTCAAAAATATCGCTACAGAAGTAAGACCCATATTCCCAGTTCTTCCTAAATAACTCTAGTGGGACAAAATACTCACTTCACTTTGAAATTACAAATTTTTCTGGGAATATTTATTACTCATGTTTCAAAGCTTGGCAAGCGTAAGAACTCATGGAAGTCTGTCTCCGTAGCTGGTAGAGTCACCAGATGTTTCACAACTGGATCTCCTTAAAGTGATGGTGTTCATTCTCAACTCTGCCACACCGTGCTTTAATCAATACAATCAGAGCTGTTGTTCTTTAATTCTCTGAATCATAACATGCAAGATAGCTGATTTATCAAGGATTAAAGACAAAGTATAATAGAATGAGCATGCACAAATTCAAGATACTTGAAGCTATTATTTAACCTACATACCATGTGTTATCTTTACGAAAATACTTTAGCTTAACAAGAAATACTTACAGATGTAACACATTAATAATTATAAACACTTGTCAGAATAGTAGGTTGTGCTCTTTCAAAGTAAAAGTTCTTACATTTTTTCTTAATATCATGCAAACAGTATTTTCCTGCATAACTCTCTTGTTTTACTTTGTTGATTACAAAATTGTAACATCAAAAGAGCTGTATATAGGTCTTTCAGATGATTTTAACAAATTTGTGAGACGTGTCTTGTCTTTGTAATGTAAATTCTCTATATAAGAAAAAAGTTATTTTGCAATTGCTAAGCAGAACTTCTTTTTGTAAAATGCAGACTATTTTTAAGACAGTAAATTTCATTTTATTTTTGCATTGACTGGTTCTACTGATAGGAGAAATTGTTGCAAAAATAACTAACAGAAATACTCAAACTCTTGCACTGGAGGCTCATGCAGCACTTTTAACAGAAAGCAAACATTATCAGGCCCTTTACTAGTTCCTCTTAATTTTTTAACAGTTTGAACAATTTGCCTTTGATAAGAATATCTATATATATTTTGTAGGTAAAATGATATGTCATTTATGTGGTTTAGCATCCTTAGAGTGGTTTAATTTTATTGCAAGTTCTTACAACAATTTTTGAGTATTATATTACCCATTACCTGGGAAGGGAGTCAGAGATTTAATTATCTGAATCCATTTGATAAGAATAATATTCATGATGGCTGTAAGATACAGAGAATTTAAGAACACTGAAGAATTAATTTTGTTTCTCATCACATTCCTAATGTTCAAGTTTTCTATCCAGTATTTTTCAGAAAGCTGAAGAATTGTGAGAAATATTCAGGCATCTGGGCCTGATTGCCCCAAAGCAATGGGAAGTTTATGTTAATGTTATCAGCCATGGAAGCTCCTAATTCCTGTTCAAACAGCACTAATTCAGATTTTAAGAATCTTGCACGCTTCTTTTTTCCCCACTTTCCCCATTATCTTCAATTTTGTCCCTTTGGCTTGATTTTTTTAGGCTTTTCTTACCAAATTAGAGCACTATCACCCAAAAAGTTATAAATATTTGTCCAACTGAATTTTAAAAGTCTGTGCAGCACAAACTTCGAAGATACTTATGTAGTTAAGTTGATTGAACTATCTTGCAGATGTTTCTTGATATCCTATGAGACGTCCTTTTAGAGAATGAGAACATATTTTTTTGTTTGTTGACATTTTCAGCCATGGAACAATGAACAGATATCACAGGGAGTCCAATAATGTCTCTCCAAAAATTGTAGGGTATCTTTATCATGACGTCTTTATAATGAGAGCTCAGCCATAATATTACATCCAGTGGGTATATTTGGGCATGAGCTGAAATGAACTGAAGCTATTCTTCATTAACTGAAGCCATCAAAAAAATGAAATATAACTTTTGCACATGACTGCAGCAGGAAGAAGATAATATAAATGTCTCACACAAATTAGCCTATGCCTATTAGAGTAAGGTCTGATCCAAAGCATGCTGAGATCAGGGGAAAGATTGCAATGGGTTTTTAATCCATGCTTGTAGAAAGGAAATAGACAGAAGAATAAAGATTCCCCCCATATGGGGATGGAAGAAAAAGGATTGAAAGCACAACCAAAATGTAGATTGCAGCTTGTAAAATATTTTTCATTACTTGCCTCTCCTCCTAATTGTATACATGTTTTGTATTCTAATAAATGTAGTAACCTGACTATACGATTATGTTTTTAGAGACATCAAAGACATCTTTTTTGTCTTTTCTGCTTGGTTGCCTTATAGGTATCCTGTGCCTTCCTTGTGTCAAAATTCACCTCATAAGAAAAAAATAAGACTTGATTTTTCTTAGAAAGACTCTTTTATAACCTTTTTCTTAAATAAAAATATCTGTGCACTTGTAAAAAGTCTTAGGTTTTGGTTGATCAGTCAAATAGTTTTCCTTTTGCTCTCTTCTCTCACTGACAGAAAAAAATAGTACTTTTAGAGATAGCCTCATTGTTTCATTCATTTGATCTTTAAGCATCTTACTGTAGAACGTATTCTATCAGCTTGAGTTGCAATGCCTACATTAGGAAGGTTTTCTCTTCTGACATAATTATATGACGTTTCTGTTCCAGAATTCACACTAACTTGAGTTTGTAGCCCTGTGTTCATCTGTGGTATTAAGAATGTGGAAAAGAGAAAGAATTAATTTAGAAATAATGCATGCTACCAAGTAAACTTCTCCCTACTTTTCACTTCACATTTTATTCCACATTCCTGGGAAATATGCCATCTTAGAAAACTCATTTCAGACTGACCATATGAAACTTTGATAATATTTTTATGTTTCAAATACTTATGGCTGCCATGTAAATTTTAAATATGTGAAAGTGTGGGCATGCAGGAGACATGCCCACACATGGGTGTTTCTTCTTTTGACCAGAAGAAATATCCCTACTATTAAAACATACATGGTTGTCTATAGATTTGATATAGAGCTTGAACAGAAGTTGAATAATTATCATTGTAACATATATATGTATCCTAAAAATACGAGCAATTTTCAACACTTTTCATCTCATTTAGCTTTAACTTAGCTTTTCATCATTTTACTAATAAAAACATACAGCAACCTGCAGAACACAGGTTATTCCATCATTAAATAGGTTTCTAAGACAGGCCCTCTTGTATGGCAAGTCATCTTCTGCCACCTCTTTACACTGATTATGGAAGTAATGTCCCTGATTAACCTTATATTGTTGTTTACCTAACCTGGTTTTGGCTGAGATAGAGTTAATTTTCTTCAGAGTAGCTGGTACAGGGCTATGTTTTCGATTTGGGCTGTGGTAGTGGTAACACGGATGTTTTTGTTATTCCTGCACAGTGCTTGCACAGCATAAAGGCCTCTCACCCCATCCCACCAGCAAGGAGGCTGAGGCTTCAAAAGGATTTGGGAGGGTTCACAACCGGGTCAGCTGATCCCAACTGAGCACAGGGATATCCCAAAATGTATGGTGTCATGCTCAGCATGTAAATCTGGGGAAGAAAGGAAGCAGGAGTGTTCAGAGTGAAGGTGTTTGTCTTCCCAAGCCACCATTACATGTGATGGGGCCTGGTTTTCCTGGGGATGGCTGAACACTTCTCTGTCCATGGGAAGTGGTGATTGAATTCCTTGATTTGCTTTGCTTGTGTGTGTGGCTCTTGCTTTACCTACTAAGCAGTCTTTATCTCAGTCCATGCGTTTTCTCACCTTTACCCTCCAGATTCTCTCCATCATCCCACTGGAGAGGAATGAGCTGTGTGGGGCTGAGTTGCCGGCTGGGGTTTAAACGTGATAATGTTGCACCCAGCTTATAATATTTAGAAGACAAACAATCATTTTAAAATAATCAGACAGGTTTCTGGCTCTTTGTGTTCTACAAAAGATTCTTTCTGAAGAAAAAGCTGCAGATGAGTGTTGAAGTACATATTTGAGACTTTTTTTGTCTTTTGTTTCATACCATTTACTAGTAAAGCAGACATGAATGAACCATACATTGACAGTCATTATTTTTGGAGCCAGGTTGTATCCTTTTCTATCAAAACGTAATATCCTGCCTTCTGCCAAGAGGCTGCAATGCCATCTGCCAGGAAGGGAGAGATAGGGTGGGTTTTTTCTCTCAGCCTTCCAGGGCTATTCCTGTGAAGAAGGCATGTGACTCAAGTTGTAGGATGACTCAAGCTCTTATGGTCCTCTTGGAGTCATCCCACAATCAATTTAATGTGTCTGACCCGAAGGCAAATATCTCCTTTTGTCTGCAACATCACCAGCAATTTTCTAAACCTTGGCTTCTGTTCCATATGCCTTGCGAGAGATTCAGAGAACTGAGTGCAGGCTGAAAGCAAAGAGCTGAGATTTTGTTTTATTTCCACACTTTAGATGGGGCATGATTCTGGACATTCCCTTTTCCTCAGCATCTCTATTTATAAACAGGGGAGGTTGGGAGAATTAGGTAATGCCTGCAAAATGCTGTTTTAAATAATAAAAATAATGAATTTTATTCTCGATAGGCTACTGTATAGGTCAGCATGTCATTTTATTTCTTATCTCATCTAGTTTCTAAGGACTGAATATTTGTTATTGTTTTAAAGAGGTTGCTCTCCATTTCTGAGTGGCATACACACCTCTGTGAATACACAAAGATTTTCTACAGAGGGATCTCATTCAGATAATTCTCAATTGTAGAGTAAATGAACAGTACTGCTTTTCTAATTTTCCAGTAAAATACATTATTTGATATTTGATGATATATTTTCATTGCATTAGATTGATGGAAAAGAGGTACTTTATTTGCATGCTTTTATCTTGGGTGGTGGGGAAGACAGAGAAAGGAAATATAATTACACTGGGTACTTTAGTCTCTAATTAGTTTCACTGGGTCTTAGACTTAACTCTTACATTCTGTTGAAGCTCATTTTTCTTCTCTCTCCTTTTATCTTGTTCTCTTTTTCTGCTTCTGGAGACAGCCCCTGATGGCTGGCTGTGGCTGTGTAACACTCACTTCTTGTATAGCACCAAAGCAAATACTGCTCCCAGCCCGTTACCTAGCATATTCCGAGACTTGCCAGGGATAGGCAGACTGACTCTGCCTCTAAGTGCCACCATTATGGGTGTAATTTGCTTGAAGCCACAAACAGGGCTGGCCCAGGGTCACTGAAGTGCACTGTGTTGCTGAGGTGACTGCATGCTCTCAGAGTTCACAGACCATCATTTCATAAAATGCTGGCTAGCTCCACTGCATAATGGCTTCATGAAACAATAACAGAAAACACTTCAGAAGGGCAGTGATCTCCAGCTTCTTTCTGGAATACCTCTAAAACAATAGTGCAATTTCGCTGCCATTCCTTTTCCTTTTTAATAACACTTCTTATAATTTCTTAAAGTAAACAACTTCTTGAAATACTGAATTACAGACCAGATCCCTTTTAACAAACAAAATGTAAAAAGGGAGGGGTAATCATCACTCTACTTTAGATGCTGAAGTCAACACTGACAGAGAGGGAATTTATTAAAGATAGCTCATCTCTGAAGTCCTTCCTTTAGTCAGTGTGGAGAGAGATGCTCCTTTGCAGGGAACAATTTTAATTAGACCTCTTTTCTACATCACCCTGAAAAAGAACATCTGTCTCTCCTCTCTGTCCACTGAGCCTCAGGAGGGAGCTGGTTTAGTTTGGCACCAAAAGTGAGGTTTAAGACTACGCTACAGAGCCTCTTATTTGCAGGGCACATAAATTAAAATCATGATAAGGTATAGTAAGTGGTTGATAGACATACAGGATCAGGAATAGGGAGAGTGTCATAACAGGAAATTCACAGTTAAGGAATAACCAGTGGGGAGATGGCAATTTATATTGACATTACTGAAACTTGGAGAAACCCTTTTGAAAGGGAAAACTAATGTTTTATTTTTTCCATGTTTAGTTTGGCTTTTTTAAAAATTAAAATAAATATTTCTGTCTGCCTTATTTATCAACTGCTGCAAAAGCCACTTTCTTTCTTCTCAGTCTGAACTTTCTGCAGTAACTAGCTTGAATTAAAAGACAGATTTGGGGGTTCAAAACAGTGAAACTTTTGTTGCTCATGAAAAGTGTAAGGGCAGAACAAACTGAATGATGCTTTGACCTGCAGGTTTTAAGTTTACCGCTAAAGTGAATATGCTCTTGTCTTAAGGTATTTTAAAAACAAAGCCACCATAGCTAGGTTAAGAAGTGGCACAACAGATAGATAAGAAAAGTGGAGAATATATTTTGCTTTGTAAATAGTGATATGGAGAACTCTACGTCATATGGAGAAATTCAATCCAGAAAGGTGGAGTTAAGACTTGAAAATTTCATAATTTTTGGTAGTCTTCTGGCAGAAATTTGAATTCTCAATTGTAATGTATCTATTCATCGGATGATGAAGTTATAAATGAATAAATGGTGGCATATTTTTAATATTAGGCATTTCAAAAACCTTCATGAGATGGTAAATGTTACTAAGATGTTTAGACAGTATGTAGGTGACAAACATTTATGGTATGCTACAGAGGCACAAAAACACTCTATGTACTTTACATAACTTCATTTCAAAGGCTTTGTCATATTTCCTAGGCAACATTTTCTCTCTTTAGGTACTGTAACAGTAGAGCCATATAAACTGGTGATTTTGGGGGGAAACTATTTTTTAGTTTCTAATTGTATTTCAATGAAGACTCTTCTCTTACTTGCCAAGAAAAAAGAGAAAGGTTCTTTTGGGGTGTGTCAGAGCATGTAAGTTTAGCTTTCCAGTGCCAAAATTATTTTCAATATGAAAATTAAACCTTTTAATTTTACAGATGCATTTGAGAATGCTGCTCCTAGTTTAACATACAAAATTGTACATGCCCAATATTTTCCACCTCAAGGAGTAACACAAACAAGAATCTTATGAAAAGTTATTTTTTAGGCATTAACTGTGTCTATTAATAATTTTTCATTATGGAGAATGAAGAAATATATGGTTATCATTAGCACACACAGACATCTATTCTTAGGAAGAGATGAGAAAGGTAATCTGCTCTTGTCTATGATTAAATGTCACAACTTATGCCACCTCATACCACAAATTACAAAATATTTAAGCCATTTGAAAGCAACAAGCACAAATCTAAGCTGAATTTAGGAATTTCCTTCCCTTCCACACATGTAACCATTCCAGGAAACCTTCACAGTGGAGCATTTAGATTTGTCCAGCTGTTGTTTGAGGGTTTGATGAACAAGTTTCTGTTTGAGAAAATATTTCCATAGATGTTATGCATATATTGTTCAAATATACTTAATTTTAGGCAGCAGGAAAAGCAAGGGAATTCACAGTAAATATTCTCATATGGAGTTAAATATTCTCAGTTGTTCCTAATTTAGTAGTTCTTCAGTTCCTAAATTAATAGATACTTGTGCATCTAGGAGGGGCAGAAGCATTCTGTATGCAGAAAAAATGGTTCTGCCTTTATTCTAATGCTACAGCAAGCAAACTTACAGTACAATTTTAATACATAAATATAGAAAAAAATTAAAGGAGGAATAAAACTCTGTTGATGTAAACTTGGGTACTCTATTGCTAGGTTGTTTCTCCCTGTCAAGCTATAGGAATTTTTCAAGTAATGTATCAGTTCTCATTCCAAACATGGAAGAGTAATTCAGGGTGGATAATACACAGACAGTTTGGGCCTTATTAATTATTCAAACATTTGTATTTTCAATTATGTTCTTAATTACAAAACAAACTAAGCAACATTAATTTTGAAAGGACTGCATAAGTCTTGGATATACAATATCTTAGTGAGACATCTGCTCAGATAAATATTTCTCAAAGCTTTCCCTTAAATCTAAGGTGGCAAGGTGGGCAGAGTATGAGCTTTGATATTAATGAAAGCTATCTGCTTTAGTTTGCAAAAAGCTAATTTCTCGGCCTGTATAAAGCTTGTATTTCTTGCTATGCTTTGCATTCCTTTAAATAAACTAACAGTATTCCTACAGCTGTCTTTTTAATCTCTCGTTCTCCTATATATATTTTTTTAAATATAAATATATATATTTAGAAAGATTAATCAGAAATACAGTGCTGAAGTCCCCATCATGTCACAAAGACCTGCACCTCCGTGCAATCACTTTTTCCATACATCCATTGTAATTTTGTCCGCAGATTTATATCCTATCAGACTCAAATCTTAAATTACTGATAGATATTTTTCAGAAAGCTTTGTTGCTGAGGTATTGTAGTTTCAAACTTATCTTGAGGAAGAAAGTTTCCTTGTGGAAAAGAGAAACATGAGTTTGTTTCAAATATCATTTAACAAATACGCATGCAGGGCCTTGGATTTTCAAACATAGTAACATGTAATAAAAAGACTATGTTTGTTTTAAATGAAGATCTGAGAATACACAATTAGTGCAGAATAAGTAAAAGGGTACTTCAAGTGGAAGAACTTATAAGGACACAAGATGAGACAGGGTTTTCTTATTTCCTGAAAAATTTGGAAAAAGATTTTCAATTCTCTGTCATACTTCCAAATTTCTTTTTAAAGATATTTGTTTGTTTTATAGAAGTAATACTTTGGTTTACAATTCCAGTAACTAGCCTGATTAATTCACTACACTGGACCCTACTGACCTGCATTCTTCCCTATTATCACCCCATTTTTACCGGTTTTGCCAATATTCCACAATACGAGTAAATGTATATGGCAAAACAAAGCAAATTATTAATTAAACTGTTCTCTATGAGTTCATTCATCCATTCAGTTAGCTGCCAGCACAAACATTAACAGGAAATTAATGATGAAATAGAAAATACAGAGAAACATTAGTTGGAAAGGCTTTCCAACCCAGGAAGAAAAGCCACATCCTGTGTCTTTTCTGAACAAACACAATTTTGACAATATAAAATTTCTGAATAAGCTATCAAAAGGGGAAAATAGTTATTAAATAAATATGAACAATACATATTTCAGGAGCCCATGATCGGTTAAAAAATTATGGACATGAAAAGCAAATCAGGTACATAGTGTTATTCATGAAGACTTAACTCTGTATTAGCACTTTGTTAGGGATTTTTTATCTATCCTATCTTTTTCCAGTACTTCTGTATAAATTAATCTTTTTCCTCCTTGCTGATGCAAATATGTGTCTGACATAATTTCCCTCATGTACTCATCCCCCGCCTCTTTTCTTTCTAAAGACACATTATAATAGCAATGCTTCTTGAAAAAGAGGGCACTTCCATTATGTGCTCATAAAGATGGTTTGCCTGACTTTTTGTGTGAGCAGAACCATTGCGATGCTCTGTAAGGACTCTGAGTAGAACACGTTGTAGTACTCTAATTTAAGGTGTATAGATTACTGAACAAGGCTACATTAGTCAGGAGTAGTTGCGGTCATTCTGTTCGCAGCCCCTTTTTTCACTTCTCTTAACCAAGAATCACTAAGAGATTATCTGTTATGGAAAACATCTTTGAAATGACTCATGCTCTCAACTTACTCCTTCCAAGAATTCACTGGTTCATTACTGTAACTGTCTCTGCTTGGACTACGAGTACTAACTACACAATGTGCATTTCACTGACAGTTCTGTGCTAGGAACATGAAAGCTTGTTCTCTACCCATCCTTTCTTTTGTATTCATAGTCTCCCTAAGCAGAGTATCATTTCCTAACTGCTAGTCAGCTGGCACAGACCCTGTCATGTCACAAAATGTATTTTGCATGATGTACATACTGTCCTTTGGCCCATGCATGGCAGACAAGTTTTGCCCACGTGCAGCACATGCCCAAATCAGCAGGGTGCAGGTATCAGCTCGAACACAATACCTGTTCTCTAGAATGGAGATTTGGCACCCTGGAGACAATGTCTTACTAGTGGATTGATATGTGGGGCATCACACAGGATGATCAGTGATCGGTGCAGAACTTCCATGGTGCACAGTCATTTTTTGCAGGGAGCTCTGGCCATCCTCTGTATCCATTCCAGTGGAGAAACGAGCTGTCATTACCTTGTGAACCTTTGCTGCCTTGGACTGCCCGAAGTCTTCTCTGGGAGTCAACACAACCAGCACTGCTGTTATGCCAATTAATCTCACTACACTGGATACTCAACATACCCTGCAGTCCAGTGTGATGCGAAAGGGCAAACCTTGGTTAAAGGTATCCACCTGTGTGTGGTCCTTATTCCATTATTCATCATGGCAGATGTTACTTACTCATTACAGTTGTGAATTCTGAAATTACTTCAGGACAATCACAGATTCTGCTCACTTCAGTTATGATGGGTCTTGCAGAAGTGTGTATTCAGCCATGTGACTGAAGAACAGTTAGTCAGGGAAGATTTGGGCAACATGATCCTTAGTGCTAACTGGAATGTCAACTCTTGTTCTGCTTTATGCCCGAGAATGCTTACAAGCCATTGTGACAAGAGTCATCACAGCCAGACAAGATTCTTCAATAACTCCATATCTTTGATCTCTGTATTCAGACCACATCTGCCAAGACATCTGCACATCGCAGTACATGGCAACTTCTGTTTTAAGAAAGACTTTAGCACAATCCTGAACTACGTGTAAACTTTGCTTTAAAAAACAAAATCAATTTTTGGGAAGAGGAAAAAGCATGGAAGAAAGCTGTACAGACTTTGGAAAATCAATAAAAAGTAATATGAGGGGCAATGTTTGGTGTCTTTTATCTCAGTCAAGGCAGACGGTCTGGGCATTGCACCAGCACTTGGTAGGCACCTGCTTGGTATTACTAAGGATGTATCTCTGGCACTCTTCCCAACGAGGGGAGGCCCTCTTAGAGGCATAAGAATTGTCAGTCAGGAATAGAATTGTATATCCCATGAAGATGTTGCCTTTTTTCCTCTGATCTTGAGTTGATCCCTTAAACCACTCTACTCCCTGCCATGACCACCTTCTTAAAGAGGAAGTGAGTTTACCCCTGTGCTAGTGGGGCTGCACTTCAGATCCTGTGTTCAGTTTTGAGTCCTTCATGACAAGAAATAGAGGTGCCTGAAACAAGGTTTTTAGCAAGGTGAGTGTCAGACTCTTCTTCCAAGTAACCAGTGACAGGACAAGAGAAAACAATGTCAAGTTGCACCAGGGAAGGTTTGGATTAGATATTTGGAAAACTTTCTTCACAGAAAGGGTGGTCAGGCTACTGAGGGAAGTGGTGGAGTCGCCATCCCCAGAAGAGTTAAAAAATGTAGATGTGGCGCATGGGGACATGGTTTAGTGGTGAACATGGCACTGCTGGGTTAATGGTTGGACCCAATGATCTTAGAGGACTTTTCCAACCTTAACA
Organism: Atrichornis clamosus; assembly: GCA_013400975.1. Lineage (NCBI taxonomy): Eukaryota > Metazoa > Chordata > Aves > Passeriformes > Menuridae > Atrichornis > Atrichornis clamosus. The sequence continues at coordinate 87,048 of WBMZ01006173.1, read as the reverse complement.
ATTCTAAGATAGTCTAGAGTGTTCTGTGAGTCTTTTCATATCAGCTGCAGCTCTTTTTGTGAGCTGTTTTCCTGATCCATTTCTGGCCCCTCCAGACTGATCTCTAGAGTAACACTACATTTGTGCTAAGACCAAGAGATGGTGCAACAAAACACGTATGACTAGAGAGGGTGGACACGGAGAACAGGCCATGGCAGCAACAATGTCTTCCAGGTGCAGAAGAAGTCAGGAAACATGTTTTTCTAGATGCACTTTTCCCAGGAACACATGGAAGAAATGTGCTGCTGTCTAGTGTGGGGGACATAAGGCCTGTCAAGCAGACCACATTCACCCCCTGGAGGAAATCCTCCTAACACTCCTCCGTGGTTAGGGAGAGTAGAAAAGCCTCTCCCAGGATACTTTGCAGCCTTATGTTGATGTACCCCAGTTCTGTTTGTTTGATTGGCCTGTTGGCCTCCCTGCCCCTTTTCCCTTATATGTCTCCCTTCCAGAACCGTCTCCCTGCCTGGCTCCCCCATTGGCCCTTGCCTTATCAGCCCTCCCCCGGCACCCCGTTATTGGTTCCCTGACCCTAACCCCCCTATGTTCTTCCCCTGTGCCCTCAGATCATTGGCCCTGGACACTTTCCCGCCGCCATTTTTAAACGCTCACCCTCAGCCCTCCGGCATCCTTTGTCTCTGGATCTTTTCGCGTGTGGCTGGAATAAACCCTCCCTGCGGAACCCCAAACGAGGACACTTCTCTATCCTTTGCCGTCGACCTGCTGAAGATTAAGCTATCTGGAGTGTGTGTGTGTGAGCGTGTGTGATGGGGAAGTGGCCTGCCGACCAGCTCCCTTCAGTCGGAGATGCTTTCGGAAGGTTGTGGCACCTTACCACCTCACCCCCACCGCAACAGTCTGGCTGTGAAGCACAGTGTCATTTTGAAAGATGATGATGTCCTCTAACAGTAGAGTGCTCAATTGGGTTGTTTGCTGCATGTTTTGCAGGTTATCTCCATATGGATCAAGGCAAGGTGTTCTCTATCCCTCTCACCCTTCTCCAGATGTTTTCTTGTTGCTTTTTTTTGAAACTGAGGAGACTAGTAAAAGACTATGTATTCTAGATGAAATCACAACAGTGACTTCTATCAGGGATTATAATATTCTTTACCTTATCTATTGTTTCTTTGCATGTGCAGCATAACATCTTGACCATTTTGGCCACAGATGCACACTCAGTTGTCTGCAGTTGTTGCATTTCTCATTTGAATGCATTAAGTTTTCAATTCAGTGAATTATTTGAGGGTTTTTTTCATATCCAAGTTGCACTGTTTTGCATTTGTGTTACCTTAAATAGCAATTCAATATTTCTCATAAAAAAACAGATATTTTCCACTGCGTTCAAGTAGATACTTTATGTCAGTGTTTATTGTGTTTTAATTTGATCCTGACTACTTTGTTCAGCTTTATCCATTTTGGCAAACATAAGGAAATCCTGAAGGCCAGCATCAGTTACGAAAAATATGTGTTGGTGAAAATAAACACAAGGATATTCTAACACTTGATATGGTTGTGCTTATACACAAAGAGAATTGATCTCTTTGTGCAGCTTGGAGTAGATGAACAAGTACTTACGACTACCTGGAAACTAAGGCTGAAGACACAATAGCACCAGAGCTGGTATGTTTATTGACATCTCAGCAAGATATAGGAAACTGATACTCAACTGTTTTCAGTTAGTCCACAGTCTCCTAACTAGACTGGAGACTTTTCTTATCACCAGAGCCTACAGATTCTGGGAGGAGAAAATTAGCTAACACTCAAAATGTTAAAAATATATACATGTATATGAAGATATATAAGATATATGTATTAAATAACATATATCTGACCCGCTGAGTTTATTTTACAAAGCCTATTTAGTTTCATTTTCGTGACTATTCACCCAAAACATACAAAAAGGCATATTCTTCCTTGATATTTTTCTGAACATACGGAATAGTGGCTTTCTCTCTGAACTCTTAATTCCTGGGCATTGCTTGAAGGCTGGGATGGACACACAATTTACAGACCTGAAAGGGAAGAAGAAAGGTCACTTCCATGATGAGTTTTATCTCTGTACAATCTTGGTAAAGTATGGGTTTCCACCCTTTCTATGGAATAAGTCCCCCACTTTTTAAGTTTAAATTTTTTTTTTAATCTTTTCTTTCTTCAGTGTTTAAGTTCTGCAAATATATCTTCAGTATTTATAAACTATCTTTTATAATTGATTTTTTCCAGTCATGCTTATCTGTATCACAAAAAATGTTTATATTAAAGTTAGCCACTGGAATTCATAACTTTCCATAACACAGTTGCCCCAAAGAGCCTATAACTTTCTTGTATTTTATCTAAGCAGTCAGGCTGATTGATTTATCTTTTTTTCTGCACACCTAATTATTTTGAGAATGTACAGCATCTCTACTTGTCAAGTATTAGCTCTCATTTTGGTTTCATTAAACTTCTGGAACTCCTCTAATAATACTTTCCAGTATGTCTTCAATCATGTTCAAAAACTTTCTATTTTTGCTCATTCTTTCTCTGAAATTAAAATTCTACATAGGTGAAAAATCTCTACAATTTTTACAGATGAACAATTTTTTAAGGGGAAAACACAGTAAAGGAAAATAACTGTTCAGAATTGTGACATTTGTGAGACCTAAAATCCCAAACAGAGAATACTGTATTGGTTTTATGAAGCAAAAATGGAAATTGATTTTGAAAGAAATAAAAAAAAGAAAGCAAAAAAGGAAACAGACTAAGAAAATAACTAAATACTTTTCATAATAAATTAAGATCTTACATTTTAACAAAAGCAGTTTAGCAAATAAAAAAGGGTGCTAGCAATATATAGTATGATGAGGGAAAATGAGTTAGATTCAGAATCATGTCATGAATGACATGACTATATTTTCTTTCGTAACTTAAGCTTAACTCTTTGAGACATCTGTTCAGAAATTTGACGGATGATGCACATTAGTTGAAAGGAACTAGATTGTCTTTAGCTATTGCTAAGAATCATGTTTGACATAATTTCTATTGAAATTCCTAAGGGTGTTTTAAAATTTTGGGTTTATACTTAACATGCTTAAGTAAAATTACTCTTGCAAAATTTAATGTTTTGGAATGGCAATTAAACACCATAATTATTACAGATAAAGGCTTGCCTAAACCCTTCATGCACTCTTGTATTCCATTAAAGAAGGAGATATGCACACATCTTTCTTTTCCCCCAGTTATATGCATAGAAATCAAAGCAAAAGTGGCATCATGAAAACCAAATTATGCCAAATACAAAAGTCAAGCTGGTATTTTAAATTATTAAAAAGTCATTATGATTTCTGATTTTCTGACTAAACAGACAGACTGCTAGATGTTTTTTGCCTAGATATGTAACAGTCAAATTTGATCAGGCTGGTTCCTGAGGTATGATTCACTTGATAAAATGCAGACATCTACCTTGTACATATTTATATCTGAGCTGGTCACCTTTGGGTCTCTCCAAACTTACTGCAGAAAAATAGGCACTTCGGTGGTAAAATATATATTTCCTGAAGTAGGCATCCACATTAGATTGGACGAATTGCACTTTGACAATGTTTATTTCTCCCTATTAACTGTAACTTAGTCTTCACTGATGTGTATGGATGAAGATGTTTTACACTGACACTAAAAGCAATCCAATGAAACTGAATTTAATTTTAGTCTGCTTAGTGTTGCGGATTAAATGATACCACCAGTATAACCTATTTTAGCCAATATTGGCAATAAAAGCAGGACATACTTATTGAAGTTTATTTCTATAGTTTTTAATACAGAAGAAGTTCAGGTACAGTCCAAATAAATTTTAACTTAGGAATATGTAACCTCACACTTTAGAATCATTGTATTATAGAAGGATAGAGCTAAGACTTTAATGGTGTCTGCCACAATGAGCTAAGAGAAAAGAATTACACCTTTAAAGAACAAAATGCCACCTGAAAATATGTATTCTATCCATATTGCCCTATCAGTAAGATTTGGGAGTGTTTGTGTTTTTGTTTTGTCTTGCATGCAATTTTAAAGGAAACTTGTGTCCAAAGATAGTAATAAAAAAGCAATAAGCAGGATATTAATTCCACCACACAGTAAAATGCTGTTTTTTAAATGATGTGCATTGTTTTATTAGTGGTTTGGGGTTTTTTTCCATTAATATGAAACATTTTCATATATGAAAATCTATATAAAAATCAATATGGTCAATATGAATATATTTACAAAAAGACATAAGGGTGATACATTACAGAATTAAATTTGAAAATTAAATTAATTGGTGTATTTTCATTTGTTTAAAATGACCTTAGTTTACAAAACACAAATTCTTAGTTAATTCTTAATTCTACAAATTTATTTTCTCAATATGTAAGATGTCTGACTTGTAATTCTGATTACCTGCACTACATTTAACATACAGATTTCAATATCTTAAAAATATCAAGATTATGGATAGTCTGATGTATTTTTACCTTAATCTTGGAAGTTGGTGAATCAAAGATTTCTGTGATCAAACTGATTATTCCTGCAGATCCCACATAAGTTTTCATGGTGAGTCAGACTAATTATTTTTTTGGAATACAATTTCCGGAATATCTCAGTAGATTATGAGTCCTGGTTTCATTTTCTAATTTAATATCAGAATTAGTATTTAAATAGGCATGCAACTTTCATGCTATAAATTCTAAAAATCCTGTCTTTAGGTGATGCAGCAATACCTACAGGTTTTCAGGTCCAAGTCCCTTTTGCTTCTGCTTACCTGTCTCAAGTAATTTCCAGGAGATTTTTGGTACTGTGTCTTTAGACAGTATACATTATTCTGCTTAACATATGCAGAAAATAGACTCGGAATAGAGAGGAAGAATAAGACATGATATGACAAGATATGACAGATATAAAGTAAAATGATACTTAGTCAAAATATTGAATGGTGCTTTTTTTTTCCTCAAAACTCAGCTGAAATTTTCCATCTTACTCCTAGTGAATCAACATCAAATTAAATGCCAGCATAATAATATATTTTTAAAGTATTAATAAGATACAAGCTTTAAGAGTTCTTGAAAATCCTCCACAGTATTTCTGTATCATATGTTAAAATCCAGTTTGTTTTAAGTGATCTGGTTCTATCAAAAGTTGATTTAAAGTAGAATCATTTAGAAGCAAAGGGTGATATGAGAGGAGCAACAATGCAGCTGCCTAACACTGAACTGTATCTCTTGTAACAATCAGTCCTAAGTCCGGGGTCTGAGTAATAAGATGGATTTCTTTATTCTTCAATTACTTAACCATTTGTAAAAATGGATTTGTAGGCAAATTAGAGTTTGGAGATCCGAAAAGACTAATGCAAATGCTTATCTTACTGATAGGCCTTCACTTTTCAACTTGGAGTATAAATAAGCAGGATCTGAGGTGTCTGGAAGGCTGAAAACCCACTCGTTGGCAATGCACAATCCATCATTCAGCCCGTGGACAGGGAAATAATGAGTACATACTGAACTGTCATCAGTCTCCATAGGATCAGTGTTTCTTTTTATGGGAAGGTACAGAACTTTTTCTGTCCCCTCATCACATAACTGCTCAGGCCCTGGTGCCTGTATGTTATGACCCTGCCTGTATTTCAGAGTGGCTAGCTTGAATGCTCTTTTTGGGAAGAACCCATCCAATTGGAATTTATGGAAAAAAAAAAAAGAGGCAAGACAAAAAGTTCCATTTCATATTCCAAAACTTAAAATATTTCCCTGGGAAATGAGAATTCAAAAGGTATTTGCAATGATTCAAAACTGACTCTCCAGTATAAATTGCTTTTGGAAGTAACCAGTGGCCTTGTTTGTTGGGGTGGTAGGTTGCAGACGGGATTTTCGGAGCCCTGTGACTTGTCTGTGCTATTATACCATTTGTTGAACTGGTCTTAGTGGTTTTGAAAATCCCACATGGTTCACTTACACCTATATGGAAAAGTATATTTTTAAGGTATATAACAGAAAGAGAAATAAGAATAATACTAATCAAAACAATGTAATGAATAATATCAATAAGAATTTGAGAGTAATTTTTTTTCTAATATTATGATTTGTGAATTTGACTTGGTGGAAAGAGTTATTTCCTATCTCTAGTAAGAATTCAAAATGTGGTTTCAAATCCCAGGAGAAATAACTAATTTCCTGAATCCTAAAAGTCTTCTAGGCTTGACATTTTCAACAAGACACCTCTTCACAGGCTTGAAACTTCCATTTTAATCTTCACCAGGAAAGTCTCCCTTAATTCGAAAGTCACTAGCTGCTAGTCAGCAAATGTGATAAGCTTAATGCTCCCCTTAGAGGAAAGCAAATCCCTCATGGGCACAGTCTTAGACCTTTCAGTCCCAGTTATTACCCAAACAGCCTTTACATATCGACCTATAAAGAACTACTAGGCTTTTTGGGTTTGTTTTGTTTTGGGTTTTTTTTAAACAGCAGAACTCACACAAACTCTGGCAATTCATTCTTTTCTTTGGAGCAGCTTGGTCACATTATTTCTCCAACTTCAGCACAATGAAAACAACTTACATGAGTTGTCAAGACTTATCTTTGAATAACTCCTAAATACTTCACTACAGAAAGTAAAACATGGTGATTAATACTCTAACATCTGTTACACATTGTTATGTATCCTGCAGTTGCCAACCAGCTAAAATGGCAGCACATTTTACAGCCAGATGTATCAAGATTTCATCTACTTCTTCACTGTAATTCTAGGAAGTCTAAGCTCCTACATCACTTATATTTTAAAAGATAAGGCTAAGAATCAAAAATTTTCACTCCAGAGAAGATATGATGTGTACTTTGTCAAGTGCAAAGAGTTGATGTCCTGCTCTAAGCCTCTCTTATCTAATTGAACATTCAGAAGCATTTACTAACAATAAATGAATGAAGAGAATGCCTCAAGATGTTCCTACTTTGATGGATTAAAAAATAGAGGGGAAAACAACAAAAATCAGCCATCATATTTGTTTGGTCTTATGAAATCAACTTGTTGGAAGGATTTCTACAGCTAATAATATATGTGATTTTGAACATACCATACTAATCCCCCAACACCAAACATTTAATGAACTAAAATCTAAATCCATATACAGCACAGTATTAGAGGGCAATTACTGCTAAAAGTGTCATCTTTTATATACATTAAAAACTGATGACTTGACATTTGCAAAATCTTGTGACAGAAATAGTATTGATTTTTCATGCTTCACTTTTGGATATTGCACTTAGAATTTTAACGTTTTTAAAACTTGAGCTGCCAAAATACAGTATTTCCAGTTGTGGCTGTGGTCAGTTTATCACATGTCATCTCTGCCCCTCTTCTTCCTCAGGGGGAATATTGCAGGTGAACCTCTGCTCTCATGCCTGGAGCACCTCCTACCCCTCCTACTTCAGTGACTTGGTGTCTGCAGGGCTGTTCCTCTCACATATTCTCACTCATCTCTCCTGCTGTGCAGTTGTTTTCTTACCTTTCTTAAATCTGTTATCCCAGAGGCACTATCGCTGATGGGCTCAGCCTTGGCCAGCAGCAGATCCTTCTTGGAGCCAGCTGGCATTGGCTTTATCAGGCATAGGGGAAGCTTCTAAAAACTTCTGCAGAAGTCACCCTTGTAGCCCTCCTCCTGCTACCAAAACCTTGCCATCCAATACAAAATCTCTTCTGCAGTGTCAAATGAGTAGTAACCGACATTTGAGTACTCTAGAGTTTGCTTTGGTGATAAAATCAAAATTACAGAAATCATCTTAAGCTAGAACAGAAACTAATTCTGTTTTTTACTGATTACACTTGATCTTGCTTGCAGCAAGCATAAACTGATTTGCCACATGGACTATTCCTACTTAAGATATGAACACAGACACTGGCCAAGTTATGACATTTAGGTACAGTTTCAGTGTAAGCTCATCTTTAACTGAGAATAAATAAATATGGTTGACCTATCCAAAGATTCTCTGTCATGCAAGACTTTTCTTAGACACTTAACAAGAAGGTATGTCAAAAGCCTGTAAAAGTAGATTCTTCTTCAGACAACCATTTACACCTCCTGGACACTGCAATGAAAGTTCATGTGGGTTTATTTTTATGGAAAGCAGTGTGTGCACACTGTGCTGAAATATAGATTCAATGAGCTAAGTAGTGCCCCTTAAAGGGAAATAGGGCATAAAAACAACCAACTTCTTTGAATTGAGTCCAAGTGAGATACTTTATGTCAATAATTCAGAACCCATCTAGTGCAACTTAAAATCCACTTTATGCAGCAACCCTCCCCAAATACACCATAAGAATTAGGCACTGACGGGTGAGATTCACAGAAGTCAGCTACCAAAACAGTGAGGTGCCTAAGTTTGCTTGTTAGAGGCTCCCTCTCACTTTAAAGTCTCATATTTTCATCCTTGTTAGTATAGAATTTGCAATTCCTAGCCTCTTGTATTCTCTCCTAGTGTTACTTGAACCCACTATTATACAACACACAGCCAAGAATAGAGTTTCAAACTTTACTCCTTAATATACCAGATTGGTATCTCAGAATACCAGAATTGGTATTCAGGGCTGACAAGGGTGCAAACACATAGAAGAAAGCAAGAAAAGGTATTGAAGTTATGTTAGATACCACAAGAAGTATACACTTGTGAAGTTAATGCTTCATTTGGCTTGAGATATATATATATATACTTATATATATTCTGAGCAGTGGTAACTAGACCATTCAGAGCACTGTGCCAATACATCCCTAATGCTACTGGAAATCAAACCAGCACCTACAGTGCAAACTCAAATATATTGCCACACCGTTCATTTATGCTCTACTGATATCTCTGTCTATGCAGACACATACATAATCCATGGCTTCTAAACAGTATTTTCAACCTGTGGTATGGACTTGGGCTATGAGTACCCCACGAGTGATCTCTAAAGTAAGTCTTGAACTTTCTCCTGAACTTAGCTACTAAAATTTAAGGAATAACTAAGTTCAGTTAGACAGCAGGGTGTTTTCATGAGTAAGAATGTAAATTCTTTCATTCTTGCCCCCTTTGTTTACTGAACCATAGTTGTCACAGTATCACGGAATAAATTAGATAGGGAGGGCTGGACGTTTCCTTCATTCAAATTCAGGATATCTCCAAGGCTGGAGATACCACAAATTCTTTGAATAACATAGTGGCGCCTTTTTTGTTCTTTCACATCAGAGGAATTTAGTGTATTGCAACTTGTGTCCCCTATGTTTCATCCTATCACTGTCTACCTTCAAAAGAGTCTGTTTCTCTTTCTATACTCTATAGATAAGTATTTAAAGGACTTGATATGATCTTACCTTAGCTTTCTCTCCTCTATGCTGAACAAAAGCAGTTCTCAGTTTCTCCTCAGACACTAGGTGGTTCAGCCTCCCAATCACCTTTACTCCCTTTGCTGGACATACTCCCATATGTCACAGAACCACAGAATGGTTGAGGTTGAAAGGGGTCTCTGATGATCATCTGGTTCACACATCATGCATACCTTTGTTACTGAGTGGAGTAAAAGTCTCTTGCTTTGTTTTTAAAGATACAGTAAAAAAAAATACAGAGTGCATGCCCTGTCAGGTGTGGTCGTACCTTGGAGATGGGTACCTTTGAGACGGAGATGTGTATTAATATCATTAGACTGTAATGAACCAAATTCACCTAAGAAGAATGATTTTGCCACAGTTGTTGGCTCAGCAGCAAAACATCTCCTATCTCCCTTGGCTGACAGGTGCTATGGGGTTTATCAGCTGCAAAGTACCATGGAGTTTTTCTCCCTGCAAGGATTTCAACAGAGCCTGGCCGAGGTGCCTCCACTCTGCTCTACCCTCGTTCTGTCCCCCTTAGCAGGCACTTGCAGCTGTGTGGGGAGTCATCATGGAGCCTCCCGACAGCAGGCTCCCATCCAGGGAGTAGAAGCTGTATTTTACCCTATAATTTCCATACTATTATTACTTCTGCTAGGATGAGAACAACTTCTCAGTTTCCTCTAATTCTAACCCCAGCCATTTTTTCACATATGGATAAAGCTTCACTTCTTCTTCTTGTTTATCTACAATCTGTCTCTCAATCCAGAAAGCCTATGTGTCACTGAAGTGTCTGTAAGAGTGTTTTCTCCCTTCAGTCATGGGGGGGGTGCTATGACAAAGAGAGGGACTTACAGGGGTGCTAGTTTTGCTATCCACCCCCATGCCAGCACAACCCAGAATATCAGGTATTCTGGGACAAAGACAGAAAGTAAACTGCTACAAGGGCTCCATAACCATACCTGGACTGCATCCAGCCCTATTTACAGTAGTGTGAATATTTTATATATTCATTCCTTACCACCTTTTTATCTTGCTTTTTAATTAGTACTTATATTTGTGTACCTTTTTATTCTTTTTCAGGCACCCATAGATCCTGGGCAGCTGCATAATCAAAAGTAAGGTGGGTCATGAGGACTCTGCCACAGTGAATCACTGCTTATTCTACCTCTAAAAATGCCTAGAGCCACATAGTTTGACTTCTACATTTGCTGTGCTCTACAATGAATATAGTATCATTAGTCATCTTTTCTGTGCAATGCTAGTACCAATTACTCTGATGAAAAGAATACAAGAAAGTTATCTGAAACACCTGGATTGACTTTAATCTTTTGCTTGCTGAACCAAACTTGCCTGTCTTCTATACCGTCCCAAAGAGTTGCTATTTAGATGAATAGAGAAAGAGAAATAATTTCTCCAGACAACACGCTATGAACTTTACTGGAAGATTATGGTTCCTCAGACTTCTTTTTCAGGCAAAAAGAGATTAATGCTAACAAGATAGTAATGGCAAAATATGTGTGAAGAAAACTCACCTTGCTTGTGTAGCTTATTGTTTCTGGGTGAAAGAAATAAAGATTTGTTTTTCATAGAAATATAAAATGGTTTGGGTTGGAAGGGACATTAAAGAGCATCTACTGTCACTAGACCAGGTTTCTCAAAGCCCCGTCCAGCCTGGCCCTGAACACCTCCAGGGATGGGGAATCCACAGCTTCTCTAGACAACCTGCTCCAGTGCCTCACCACCTTCAGATGAAGAATTTCTTCCTAATACCTAATCTAAACCTACCCTCTCTCAAATAAAAGCCGTTGTCCCTTGTCCTATTTCTAAATGCCCTTGTACTAAGTCTCTTGTCAGCCCCCAGTAGGTACTGGAAGGCTGCTATCAGGTATTACCAGAGCTCTCTCTTCTCCAGGCTGAACAGCCCCAACTCTCAGCCTGTCGTCATAGGAGAGGTGCTACCCTCTCCATCTTTAAATGTAGATACTATTCCAATTAGTGAGCATTTCTTTGATTGAATTATTTAAATTTTTTTATTTTAAAGCCTTCAGGATGTAATCATTATTGACAAATACACTGGAATATTCTTAGTGCTTAGCAGCTGAACAGTTCAGTTTAGGATAGGATGTATCTATCAGGTGAAATTGTGTTTTATCTCTAAGCATATGAAAGAAACTCCTAGGAAGCGTATTTTAAAACTTAGAAAAGAGTAAACCATTTATTTTCAGACCTTCTAGAGCATTGTTCCTACAATATTCAGTTATAATGGAATTTATTGGGATAAGTGCAATAAGCAATTGTTATGTCTCTACCTCAGATTTAAAGAAAATTTTGCATGCAGAAGGTGTTTCCATGGCCTTCTGTTCTTCATTTCCCTGTCCCTGACAAGAAGATTTAAAAATTCCTTTGCTTAAGACTGTGTAAGTTAGACTTGACTGGGAACTGTTGTGCTTTTCCATCCTTTAATATCACACATAAATGCAAAACAGACAAACCAATTTATTTCATTTCCTTGAAAAATTATCTTCATATTTTAGCTATCAAGAAGCTTAAAATTGAGCAAGTAAAAGTAGTTATTTCTAGCAAAATTCTCCCTTTATAGAAAATTTTAAAATTAATTCCACCAAATTTTACCCTAAATATAAAGCAATTCCCATTGCAAACATACTGCAAATCACTTTTTTGACTGTTGCAGATAATTTGTCATCAGGTATGAGGTGAAGACTTGGAGTTTCCAATTGTGAAAAAGTTATTATTATGGATATTTTTCAGAAGCAGAACTTCAAATTCTCTTTTCACAAGCTTTCATAACAGCAAAATTTTATCCAGCTCTAAAGTAAGAGAGTACATTTCCACTATTAAGCACACAAGTAAAATATTGTGAGGGAATATACTGCTGTTCCTCCAATGAGATATTGATTTAATATCACTAATCTACAGGATCACCACCTCTAAATTAAACCTAAGAGAGTGACTAGTTTCTTATAGTTCTTGAAGGACTCCAAGTCAGTAACAGTAATGCTAGATATTTGTATAGCGTGAGATGTTGAGACACCTTATAGATGTTAATTATGGCTCAGAACAACCTTTTGTATCTAGAAATAAGCTATGTAGTACATTCACTCTTTAAAAACCAACATCTACTTTTTCTCAGGTACTCAATATATCATAAAATAATTTTTACTTTCCAGTCACATTGACATAATATATTGCATACAGGTGATCATGGTATAAAACTAATTGTGCACCTGATAGTAGCTCTTTGTACCGCAAATATTGTAGCCCTGGTAGTACCTGTTTTAATAGCATTTGAATTAAGCTACGAAGTTTAGCTGGGGCCAGGTCCTTCTCCTGTCCCAGCAGAGCGAGCTCTGCCCCGCCTTCATGCGGGGCCAGGAGGCCACAGCTGAGCACACCCAGACAGCTCCGAGGTTACTAAATTTTCAGAGCCTACAATGCAACATCTCAAGAGAAGCAAAGAAGAAAAACAGCTTAATAAACATGTCAAAGTTTCAGAAGATCCTAACCAGCATAAAATTACAGGAAACCTTTGCCAATATTTTTCCTTGTCTATGTAAAGAAGTACTGAGCACTTTCATTTGATAAGTTAATAAACTCTATTTCTGAAGAGGTGACTGCTAGAGGGGAAAAAAAGTGAAGAGCTTTTAAGCTCCCCAAATCATACTTTCTTTAAAGAAATTTGTATTTTCTTTAGTGTTTTTCCACTTCCACACCTTTCTTTTAAGAAATTAGAAAGGAAAAAATTAAGACAAGGTAAAGAAAAGAAAGGCATAATGGAAAGAAGACCATAGAATAGAAAACAGTATTTCACATGGATATGAAGAAATTTATGTCATTCATGGAAAATTGTTATATTTTGAAGGATGATATATGTCTTGAAGAATGATGAGTACTGCATCCAACTCTGGGATCCCCAGCACAGAAAGGACATTGACTTGCTGGACCAGAGGAGGGCCACCAAAACCCTATTTGAGGGATGGAGTACGTATTCTATGAAGAAAGGCTAAGAATATTGAGATTGTTTATCCTAGAGAAGTCTTCAGGGTGACCCAATTGTGGCCTTCCAGTACCTGAAGAGAGCTGACAAGATGGAGGGACTATTTACAAGGGCACGTAGTGACAGGACAAGAGGAATGGCTTCAAACTGAAAGATGGTAGGTTTACTTTGGATATTAGGAAAAAATTCTTCATATGAAGATGATGAGGCACTCAAAAAGGTTGCCCAGAGAAGTTGTGGATGCCGCATCCCTGAAAGTATTCAAGGCCAGATTGGATGGGACTCTGAGCAACTGGGTCTAGTGAAAGGTGCCCCTGCCTACATCATCAGGGACGTTGGAACTAGGTGATCTCTAAGATTCCTTCTGTCCTGGGCCGTTCTGTGATTCTATAAATCTATAGAATATAAATCTATATAAATCTATAAATCTATAATAAACAAAAATTTTAAAAAGAAATACTAGATCATAAATAGAGTCATATAGAAAACATGTAAAGTTTTACGCACATACTTTTTATGAGGTTCTAGTACACACTGATTCATTAAATTAGTTTTTCCAAGAAAAGTACTGTTGCCGGAGCTTCTCGAAAAAGATCAGAAGCTGAATTGTCAAAGAGGCCACTGCCCCTCATGGCAGTGGTAGTTTTTCACCTACTTTGCTCAGGAACAACTGTCAGCACTAGAGCCAGAGTAAGATCCAGGACTTTTAATTTCTTAGTGTCTTTCTGGAATCACTGGACCATTCTCTTCTGCATGGTCTTTTTTGATTGGAAAAAAAAAAAAAAGCTAAGAATTTATTTCCAGATGAGCACCTAATTTTATGACCTTTTCCTGTGTTGCCCCATGAAAGCCTGAGGTGGAAATCTCTTTATTTACGAACCAGACTGGGTTATAAAACAGAGTATTGCCAGTTTCCCCTCACATTAGCATTCATTTCATGATTTTTATTTTTTTCCCTGATAGAAGAACTGCATACACCCCTGCTCACCATGGCAACTGAAGAATCTAGCAGCAGACTCAGGGTAGGAAAAACATAAGAGAAAAAAACAACTCAAAAATATCCCGTGATACTAAAATTGGTTTTGTTTTCACAGCAATACACTATGAAACTGCAAGAGAAAGAGATCTATCTACCTATATTTCAGATGGAATCACCCAGCATGGGAGGAGTACAAAAAAGTGTGTGTATGTTTGCATGTTACACTGGAGTATGTTAAGGGTAGGTGGCACTTATCTCCAAAGCATGTTTTGACTGCTGAGGCAGATGAGATATTGACAGTGATATGTTAGTGGATGTTTCTGTGGAAGAGAAGACATTCACATGTACTGGATGGAAATCACAGCAATTTCGTTTGAAAGCCTTTCCTTCTGTTCCTGAGTTAGTGCAATACACATAACTGTTGACAAATGTTTATCAGCATATCTAAACACCCGGAAAGAGCGGAGCAAGGTCTCTCAACCACTGTCAGAATGAAAACAGGCACTGATGTTCTTGCTAACAGCATAGTCAAATGCTATACAAGAATATCAGCCTCAGAAGTTATAGCTACTTAAAACAACAAAGAATATGAGTTTATAGGAGTAATTTCACGGAGATTTCTTTCAAAAATTAACTGGACAGAAACATTAAATTAGTAATAATTAAAATAATATTAAATTATGTTGTTATTTTCTAAACGGGAAAACACATATTAGAAATGAGAAAGGAAAAAACAACACCATATCTCACCTTATTAAAGAAAAAGGATTCTATCTCAAAACTAGTAAATGAAAACATCAACTAAAAGTTTTCTTGATTTCTGTGGGAAAATTATTTCTTTCATATGAGTAAGGAAAACAGTCTTACGCACATTAACGTAAACAGAGTAGACAAGGCTATTGGAAGTTTTCTTCCATAAATCTGGTTAAAGAATTTATTTTCCTTAATGAAAGGACAATAGGTAAAATATCTTCCCTTGTTTGTGATCAGTTGCAAATAACTTGAAATTAAATTTTAAAAAAAGGAACAAATATCATTTTCCACCACATATTAAAGGCAAAGTATCCCAGATAATAAAAAGAGAACTTTCAAGATAAAATGCAGCTATGTGTAGGCAAAGGTCACAAACTCCTTCTGTGCTTACTATGCCCACTGGAATGCTGTGCTTTCTTCCAAACTCAGCCTTCACACATTCCTCATGAGGAAAGAAAGTGGTGGTTGTCCCTCTAGACCAGCACACAAGAGTCACAGACAGGGGATGCAGTCAAATTCAGGGGCTGAGACGCACACCTGTGTCTTCAGTGCAGGTGACAGTTGTTGTGGTTGACAGCTGACATGGTTTTCTCCTGAGTGGATATTGTAATAGCAGGTTATCAAGTTTGACAAGCAGCACAGTAATGAGCATGTGTTCAGAAAAAAATGGGTGCATTTTTGTATGTTTTTATCAACATTAAGCTTACTGTATTTCAATTTCATAAATTAGATTTCTGTTGCTATATATTCTCTCATTATCTGAGTTATTCTCTCTTGTTGAATGTAAGTTGCAGGAGGATGAAGGATAGGATCAACAAAATGCAGAAAGCAGATCTAGTGCTACAAGAAATGGAGTCAGAGCTGAAGAAAATCAAAGTCAAATATAACTAAAATAAAGGAGTGGAAAAGTATGCATTGATAAGGAAAGATAATAGTAAAAATGTTGAGGTTGTGTTGTAAATTAATGATATGAAATATTGTGGGGTTTTATTTGGGTTTTTTTTTTTTTAATGCAATACTCAGGTTAAAACCACTTGGGGAATAACTGACAAAGAATTTCTCTTCAGGCAGTTTTAGAACAATGTTCTATACCTCCATCAAAATTCTGCTGTAATTAGAAGTCCTGAGAGATGAAGGTACTTGCTAGTCCTCAGATGTAGAACCAACTTAGAATACCAAGATAAAAACATTTAACTAGCTAGAGTTTGCATTTAAAGCAAAGGGAAAAATGTAGAAATGCTCCAAAAATAGGGCATGAAAATCAACTGAAAAAGACATTATAAGTTTGCCAAGAGACAAGGGGGAACTGAAAAAAAGACTCATCAAAACGTGCAAGAATGAAGAGAGATATCCAAAAATTGAATCATAAAAGGTGTTTTATTTATGCAAATAAAAGAAGAATCATGTGTAAATATATCCTTCTCTTCAATTATCTTCATCTTCTTGACATTAAAGATAATCAGTATATAGTACTAAAACTAATCTTTTGCATCTGTGTTCAAGCAAGGATGCAGACTTGAGGGTTGAGCCAGTGTTGATAATATAGAAATCTCTGCAATGTTCATGGAATATCCCTTCCTGATTTAACAAGGATTTGAACCAGATTACTTGCTCTTATGTATGTCTTACTACTTTTTCCTTTTTCTTAGTTTTTTCAGTTTCTCTTAATGATAACTTAGTCATGGGAAGATGACTGGACATTTTCTCAAATTAGTTCTATAAACACCAAGTTTAAGTGGAAACACTTCTCTAGTTTCCAAAGGTACTGCTGAATAATGAGCTGGTGTGACCAAGATTTTAAACATGCATTCCTGCCCAGGAAAAATTGGACTTTCATGTTATGATTTCCCCTGTTAGTTATCTAAGAAATGTAGTTCTTATATTCAAATGCACCATATTTGTACTGTGTCAAAATGAAACAATTCTATTTTTTTATAACTAGACCCTTATCAACAATGTCGCACTAAGCACTATGGATAAACTCACCAGTTTGATATTCTAGGATGAATAATGAGAAATAGTAAGATTCTTTATTCTTTGTTTCCATTCATCTGAAGGCACTTTAACTCACTATTTTAATTCACTTTAAAAAAACTAACTATTTTAATTCACTTTAAAAAAAATTAAATTAAACTGTCTGGATCAAGATTGAATTTGACATTCGAAATAAGGTGAGGGAAAGTAAATAGAAATATACAGCAAAACTGCCAAAGGAGTGGAATTTTATTTGGGAAAATTTCATGAAAATTTGCCTCTAAAGGAAAGAAAAATATTTGCTGGAAATTTGCATTCCTGTTAGCTTTCTTTCATTATGCAAAATGATACCTCCAAATGCCTCAGGCAAGTATTTCTAATAGAAACCCAAAGACGAAAAGGTGATCAAGAAATTAAAATCTAATAACATATTTGGTAGAATATTTATAAGTGATCTGCAGTGTATTAAGCTGTAGAGAATACCCATCACAGTTGCTCTAGCTTGTTATATTCTCTCATGTAGAACTACCTAACCCAAGGCTAGATTGCTCTGAAATTTGAAAACAGGTTTCTGAGCATTAGACAGTGCATCTGGTGTCAACAGCTTCAGCACGTGAATGTGCATATACTCTAAATAAAGCAAGGTGTTATTTGCAAGTTTTCTTATTTATAGACACACTTTTCCTCCAGGTTTTAAATTGTTTTTAGTGAATGATACAGAAAAAAACAGCTTTAGTACTAATGAACAAAGAGTGCAAGTCAATGCCTGCATGGCATGAGACAGAGAAACTACATTGAGTAACAACACCAACTGAGAATCCACTCAGAAACATCAACATCTTCATTCATAACAACGTAATATCCCAAAACCTTTCTTCTAAATCCAGTATCTAGATGCTTAAATCCAACTCTTTGGTAGTACTATTCCTTGCACCTTAGTGAAATCACATTTCCTTAAAACAGATTAATTCAGCATGGTATTTTTCTTACAGAAGTAAAGCAGAGCAGCAGTTCTAGTTTCAAAACCACCAAACCAGCTGATATTTTCATAAACAAAACATGAGTTTGGTCAAAATCTACATAGAATTCCTGCATTTTAAGAAGAATGTTCTAAGCCTTTGGAAGGGAAAGGCAAATCTGAACTGTTTTTACATTTTGGAGGTTTTGTGAGGGGATTTTTTGGCCATACTTTATTCATAGTCTTTGCCTATAAATTAAGGTGTTTTAACAAGTTCCAACTTTCTTTTGAGGTTTTTTCAATTTCTTCTTATAGCCTGAATTTCTTAACATTCAATGGCAGATTTGCAGCAGGTATTTTACTTAAGTGTGGATTTCCTTTTGTAAAAGATTTAATTTTAGTTTTATTGCTACAAATCTATCCTGTGCTATATGAAGTTGGTTTTTTTTTTTTGCCAAGAAGCCAAAGACATAATAAACCTCGTTTAGCTGGAAAAGTCCAGCAAAAGCACACACCAGGTCTCTGAGAGTATACCAGAAATTACCGAAAAGCATTATTTCAGCAATCATCAGCCATTGCTGAGAGCAGGCTTATGCCTGACCTTTGGAACTGTTCAACAAATTTAGTGGATAACCTGTAAAACTTTGGCCTGGAGTTCTTCAAGTAGCTAGAGATAGTACTGATATATGGGCAGCATCTGAAGAAGTTATTTCCAGAAAATCTGAAAGATATTTTGGAATCCTGACTGTTAGAAAATATGCCTGACATCCAAGAGATCTCTCAGAAAATCAAAGGAGACTTAGTGGAAATATGAATTAAAAAAACATTTCTCTATTGCTCTCTGAACATGATCAATTTCCAATTTTTTATTTCCCTTTCACCTAAATTGGTTTTTTTATCATCCTGACAGTAGCAGTTCTAGTAGAATGATCTTCTTAGTTATCCTCCTCTTTGTTGTAATAAGCAAAGAGGAAGTGAAGCTCTGTATGAGAGGAAAACACTAAGAGCTGAAATATTTGAAAGTAATTTGAGAGCAGGGGGAGCCCTCTGTAATTACTTTTTCTGGGTGAAGTATAAATGGAGGTCATTAGAATCATATCTGGTGACAGAGGAAACTCAAAACGTATGGTTATAACCTCTCACAGCCTTGAGAGCAACGAGGTGCCTACCTATTGCTGCCCAGCCTCCCCCAGTGTCTGCCTCCACTCTGTCCATATCCCAGGACTTCATGTCAGCCCATTCCAGGGCCATCACTCCCTGCCCCATTGATGCTATAGGACTACCCATCTCCTGCTCTGTCCCTGCCAGGTGTGCTCACTGGACTTCTCAGGCTGACCTTGGGCTTAATTGACTTTTTCACCTCCTCTGTTGAAGGAAAGTCGTATTAGCCCAACCCTGGACCTCTGTGGGATATCAGTGCAAACCCCCTGCTGACAATAACCTCCCTGAAAATAACCAGGAAAAGTATACTGAGGGACACCATGAGATGGAAAGAAACTAGCTGTATAGCGGAGAAGCTGGGAGCTAGGCAGAAGATAGGAGTGCAAAAGGAGAGAGAAAGCAAGCAAGCGAGAAAAAAATCCATTTTCATCTTTGTTTCCATAGTTTTTACTGTACCGTTGCTGATACTGATTCAAGTTTGAACAGCTTCAGAGGCATTTCATCAACAATTACTTGTTTGTGGTTTGTAACTGCTCTTCACAGAGGAGACTTAAATCAAATAACTATCTTGGAAGCTAAAAATACCCCTTAAGTAAAATTACAGGTATATAAAACAAAGATGAGAACTAACCTAGTGGAAAAGGAGAGAAGTCTGCAGAAGCAGGCTGAAGTTTGGGGTTTCTGGACTAGTTTTTCTGACCAACAAAAAACCAAAGGAGGTTGTGTGCTGAACAATATTTATACAGTATTTCTTCAAAGTGCAGTGAAATCTGAGAAGCCTGGGGAGAATAACTCTGCCTCTGTATAAAGCAAAACTGCATCAATATGATATTTTGTTTAAATAGTTCATTTTTTTTTCCTAAACCCAAAAAACCTCATTACGTTTTCTCTCCAGACAAAGCTGTTTTGCCAGACAATGTGAAATATGAACATGGACTGGACCAGGAGCAATTGGCTTTCTTCTGTGAGACTGTGGTGTCACAGAGCATTAAACCAGTCAAGCACCTCACGTTGTCGTCATCAAGCCCATTACCTTCTCCAGATCTTCTTGAGTTAAAGCTGCAGTCATTTCTCTGTGAGTGGAGGTTGTCATATGGTTAGCATCATTTGGTTGTCTGTGAAACAAAAGGGTTGCTAATCTGTCCTCTTTTACTAAAGAGATTTATTACAGGATTGTCTCATTCTTTGATGGACAGGATGTATGCAGAGACAGATCTTCAGTCAGAACCAGCTTTCAGCTAATCACTTTGTAGAAACTTTTGGGCAGTAAATATCACACTAAAAATACTGTTTTTCCTCACCTGTGTCTGGAAGTACTGTGATCCAGGTATTTAGGTATGTCACTCAAAATTTCCTTCTGAACTGTCAAACAAAACTAAATTAATCAAAACTTTCATTATTCTCTGTTTCTTTTTGGAACTAAATTGGGTTTTTTTTAAAGTTTGAGGCTTTCTCAATAGTGATTGATTCTCTCTCTTTAAAAAGACATAGTAAGTAAAAGAAATGATCAATACAAACTTTTGTCCTGGAATTGACCCAGTTGATAACACTGTTTGAAGCTCAAACTTGGCCAGCAGTGTTTCATAATTTCAGCAGAAACGTGGTGCATTAGGTACTGAATTTTAACAGTCTTAAACAAAACTTCTAGTCTTGTTTAAATCTCTGCATAACATATTCAGGTCTGGGGCTTCTTTGGCTTTTTTAAACTCATTTGCAAATAATTTCATAAATCCTTTACATTGTGAAAGATGGAAGTGAAACATTCATATGCCTCAAATTAAAAAAAAAATACTGGAAGAATTTTCAGCAAGGTGTGTTTTTAAACTTCTAAAAACAGGATCAAAGGGCAAATCTTCCACTCTTATAGACACTTCTGTGATTCACGTTCTGTGAAGGCAGACAACTTCAGGGAGTAATTAACTAACAAAAAGAAATGTCAGTATATATTGGGTATTACAAGGAATATTGTTTTCTGTTTCAGCTGAAAAACATGTCCAGGGTCAACAATATCAGTTCTTTGCTGTGTGGTTTTGGACTATAATATATATTGCCATCTCTTTATATTTTTCATTATTTGGAAAATCTATATTTCTATTTCCTTACATGCAGGTGGATATTTTCTCTATAAATAGTGGCAGATTTTCATAGACATGATAATGACGAATACACACATACACCTACATAAACTCTGTATTGTTTTTTAAATGTTTCTGTATGTTACATAAGATACAGAACAGGTTAAGTACCACCACGAAGTTGCCACACATACAGCACAGCCTGAGACACCTTTTTTTCTTTGGGTTTTGTTCATTCTCTCTATAGGCCTTATATTTTCAGCAAGTGCCATATGGACAAAACAGATCCTGGTAAAATTTTGGACAACAATTAACATAAGCACAGCAGGAGATTCCAACTGTTGACCCCTAAAAGGTGGTTAATCAACAACATATGGGTTTATTTATCCCAGCAAGCCCTTTTAATTAACAGTTCTGGAAAGTGTACTTTTTTATGAACACTTTGTTATAATATATTGAGAAAATTCTAAGTAGTGCAAATGAAACTCCAGCTTGAAAAAAATGACATTGTTTATAAGAAAAAAATCTGTCAATAAGTCAACCTGTGAGAAACGCTAATGCCAATGTCAAACAATGCTAGATTATTCATGTTTGTGCCTGGAGTGAGATCTGAAATTGTAAGAAAATTTCTAAAGTGCAGAAAGTTTACATTTAGTGTTTAAACTCATCTTTAAAAAATAAATGCACATTGCAAAGTTTATGTTTAGAGTAAAAATGTCAGTAGGACAGGGATGAAGCCTGGTTTGAGCCCACCCTCTGAAGGTACCATTACATTTACGTTCAAGCTGAGAGTAGAAGATACTTGATGATGAGGTAGGTTGAAAGACAGAGAGGGTAAAATAATAAACAAACTAAAGAAAAGGACCAAACGTTAACAAGTGGGCACACAGCACAGAATAAGTAAACACAAGAAAAGCAACAAACATTAATAATATTTATTGATGCAACACAAATTATTTGAGGTAAGCTTGAGGTAAACCAAAGCTTGAAGGTATACCCAAGATATTTAAGGTAGATTATTTAAGAAAATCACTAAACCAAATTTTCAGTTGGTGTAAATTGGGGCAGCTACTTAAAGACTGATGGTCATGTGTCTTGAAAACCTAATTAAGTTCTTCATGCTAAAGAAAATGAGACAACAAATCAGAGAGCCTTTACTTTATCTTGGATCAACTGAAAAAGGAAAATGTCTTTGATGGTTTTGCTTCAGCTTTTTAAACCTCACGGTGAACTTTCTGTAAATTATGTCCCAATGATGAATGCACTGGGAGGTCTCAAGGCATTCAAACACCTCTAGTAAAGAAGCCATGCAGACTGAAATAACTATTGAGCACCTCAGTGTATATTCATTCTTCACCTCTGAGTGATGGATTCTACCCTTTGTTAAAAGCTACTGCTACATCAGGAGGACTATTTTGTATACACATATGCATCAGCAAAACTTGATCTGTCCTAGGAGGCAGAGACATAGAAGTGGTTTACTCTTTTACAGAATTCTGTTCTAAATTAAAGGCATTTTTTGTCTCAGAAAATTATTTTCTCAGTACTAAAATTATTGGAGTCTCCTTAACTGACATCTCTGATTGCCTACAGTAAAAAGGAAGATTGCCTTACGGAAGAATGCAGACTTGAAGTATTGTGAACATCAGGGCAATTCCAGGGTGATTGTAGCTATAGCTACAACCTTCTAAAAATGTTTGCCAAAGAATCTGCTAGTCAGCTGAGATTCGACTAAGTAAGGTGTTATATTTGTCTTCAAAACAAAACAGAAAAGGTTTTTGCCTTATCATCGGCTTATTTTGCCACATTAGAAATAAGAGAAAATAATCAAAATTGGCAATTATTATCTATCCTTTATTATGTTCTAACAAGGAATGAGAAAGCAACCACAATATGAGGACTCTGACTAGAAGAAATAAAGACGGCATTCTCAGAAGGAACTTGTATAGGGGACAGTTGTCTCTCTCTGTAGAATGCCTATACATTCTATGTATTTGAAGTTAATTAGAAACTTACTTTTAGTAAAGACTTTCTACATTAAGCAGGATTTTCAGGTTTAGCCACTACTAAATAAAGACTTTGCCTTTAGTCAGAATAAAGTCTTGTGTTCTATGATGGATATGGAACTCCAAGTGTCTGATTGTTCTAATTTTTAAAAAAGACCATTGTGCAATGCCCATAAAGAATATGATTAAGCACTGAATCTGGTTTACAACCTCTGAGTAAATGTGGATGTCTTCAACTATGCAGATAGCACAATGAACGTAGTCTTGAATTTATTTGAAGGAGGAAAAGAAAGAAAATAGAAAGAAAATTTAAGTGCTGCATAAATTACATGAGCTATCAACCTCCTGCACATTGAAGACTAATTCTTGTAAAAAAGATTAAAAAGCCACAGATTAGTCCAGCATGTTACCCTAAGTGAACAACTAATTTCATAAACCTGAAGACAGTATCCTACATAAAAATACAGAAAAAGTGAAATCCTTTGTGACAATTAAGCTAAGTGATTCATGCAGAGCTGTTGATTTCATTTTCAAAAGAAGATCAATGATTAGGCAAATCTTCCGTCCTGGATTTTCTCTGTCATTGTTAGTGAAACTTTTTATTTTTAAAAGATCTTTTGTTCCAGTAGAAGATATTTCTGGTTTTATTTTTTAAAGGACCAGTTAGTGATAAAAGCACACTTGTTGAAGTAGAATTACGGTCCATTAGGCAGATTATAAAGATGACATCATTGTTGAGTTTTATTCTGTTTGGTTTTTTGTTTGTTTCTTAATTAACATATGCACGTTTGAAATTACATCTAGGTTACACAAAGGGACTACTCTCTCACTAAAAAGCCACTTGAGTCAGCTTTTCCTCTCAACAAACTACATGTTTAGTACCTGCTTAGTCCTCCTGTGCAAACTAGACTACAGTTTAATTTAGATCCCACATTTTCATTTTGATCAATTTTATGGAAAGAATAAATATTTAAGAGTTATTTTAGACCTGGGCACTGTTTCTGATTTGTATAAAGTGTTTTTTTGTTTATAAGTGAACCCAGTCATGCACATTAGGAAAGCTGATGTAAACAATTTAAAAGATTAGTCCAGTTTCAATACACCAAAAGTAAAAATGAACTACGAGCTACTTTCAGTCCAGTTATCTCAAGGAGTTTTCTCATCAGGCTGAAAATGAAGACCTAGGAAACACCAGCATCTCAGTCCTGTAAGCACAATAGAGCACTAAAGGGCTAGATTCAATTTTCAGCACTGTCAAAAGAGCATCAAAAAGTATGATCAATGTATTGCCAGTTACATTTTGTGATGATGTAGCAAGATCCATGTACATGCTCCTTAGTATAATGCTGTATATTTTAGAAAGGTAATAATTTTTTTCAGATACAGTATTCCTGTGACTCTCTGGTTTTTAAATCTTTGTTTAAAAGAAGGGAGAGATAACATTTCCTTTAAAATTTTAGAATTTGGGAGTTAGCCAAGTGAAAATTAGTGAGCTTCCACTGTAACAAATTGAAGTTAGATATTGTTTTCATCAAACTGTCATCAACTTCACATTTTGTTTATTTTCAAGTGTAGATTTCAAGTGTTGCAGATGTGTTGGTTAGGTCTCAGGGAGAGAATATCAACTGTTGCACCTGGTTCATTTGCTACGTTATGCCTTTTGGGCACTGAGCTGCAGAACATCCTTTCCTTTTCTAATACTCAAGAGGGGGTTTTGGGTGCTTTGCAATTTGTCTTACTTTCTAGTGGTTAGAAATCAATCTATGGCTAAGTGCACACATAATTTGGATCAGAGTAGACAAGCCTGCATGATTTTTAGTACTTCTTGCTTGTGACGGAAATATTTGTATTAATGCAGTATATTGTTGTATTTGTACTTATGGTTCATTATATTTGATTTTCTACATTTTTATGTTTTCACAATCTGATCAAATGACATAATGCTTAACAATGAACATCCTAATACTTCCAAGGAAGCATTTCAATATGCAAAAAATAGAGATGACTTTCATCTTTCCAAAGATAAAATGATTTTTATTTGAGGACATATTGAGAAGAAATGTTCTCCTTCATTCTGACATAACTGTGATGAATATGTATTGATATAGTGCTATAAAGATTTATCTTGTTTTCCATATTTGAAAATTCATTGTCCTGGTCAGGAACAAAAAATACTTGGGAAGGATTCATTTTATTATTGGGTTATCCATCTTGTTCTAAAACCAAGATAAAAAGAACAATGCTTCAATATGGAGTGGACATAGCAGAAAGAAAGAGCAGTTCTTGAAACATTTGAGAGCTGAGAATGAGGTAAAGGCAAAGGAGATAAAACCTCTCAGCTCTCTATATGAAGGAATGAAAATTGTACAGAAAAAGAAAGAAACAAACAGACACTGATGGCTAAATTATTTCCTTCAGATAAAGAGAAATTAATAATCATCTTTAAAAATTTGAATTTTAATGAAACTATTCTAAAATCTGTTCAGTAATGTTGAGGATAAATTTACTTCCATGTTTAAAATGTGAATAATCAATTTATGTCACTTTGAGGTAATAGTTTTACCATATCTGTCTTATACTTTGCTAGAGAATCTTTGGAGAAATTTTAGTTCTTGGAAGTGACTACTGAAAAAAAAATGTGTAATATACAGCCTTGAGCTACTGAACACTGATGTGGATTCACTGAAACGTGTAGGAAACACTAGTCAAAACATGATGAGAATGTAGAATCATTTTGCTTATAGTCATGTTAAAACATTGTTTCTTGCTAATGTGAATCATCCATGACTTGTAACCTGGCTATACTACTTAAAACTCTTCATAGCAAGACCAGAAAAGTATTCCACAACTCTGATTTCCTTGGTCAGCCATAAAGATACCACCACACATATTGACAGACCAAAGTATCTGATGCATAACTGTATGAGCCATTTCCTGAAATAATGGAGGACCCTTCAAAACCAGCTTAATTCTTTGCCTTGTCATTCCTATAGGAAATTTTCTCCAGAAAGTACTTCCAAATATGGCTGGAGATTTGAGAATTCAGGCCTGAATCAATTTCGTAGTAATTCATAATTACTTTTACTCTTATCAATGTCATCCTTTAAGAAATGCTTTCCCTTCTTCGTGCTCAGTTCGTGGATTGCTTGACCGACATTAACCTTTGTTTTGCTTGACTTGAAGAAAACATATATTTTAGATTCACAGAATATAAGCTCTCCTTTTCCTGGTCACCTGATTAATATTCTCCAAGGCTATTTCAGATAGAATTTAGTAGGGTTTTAGAGCTGGGTTGCCAGACTTTCTGTGTTTTCACTTGAATATTGCAACAAACTACTTCTTCCTCTTTTTAAAGACATACTGCAGCTGGTAAATCTTAAGATTGTCTCTGCGATTTTCACAGCCACATTATACTGATGTTTGACTGTCTTTCATGCCTAAATAATATCCTTTGGTTTCCTCCTCCTCCATTATTCAGCCCAAATTCTTGCTTAGAGCAGTAGTCATTAACATGATCCCTAGTTGAATGATATTGTGGTTGATAACAAGATAATTTAATCACATTTAATGTTTTTAAGATATTTCTATTATTCACATATTGAAAAATTAGCAGAACACTTCTAGTCTCTGTGCTATGATCAGAAATGAAAATACTAAACAGCATTTATCTCTGTGAAAACTTGTAAATATTATCATTACTAAATTACTTTCAAAACATTAATCATAATCCTTATACTAGATTTTTGCACAAGTTACATTTCTTAGACTATTCCATTATCTTCTTTAGTTCAACCAGCAATGTATGTCCTTTATCTAGAAACTGACATACCTTATCAAAGAAATTATCAGAAGAGTACAGCAAGATGGACTTGACAAATATGCGTTATATACTTTTCCTAGTTTACTTACATACTTTTTCTAGTGTCTTCTTACTTCCATGACTGATTATTGTTACTTTATAAAGGAAACTTTTGTGAAACATTTACATCATTTGAGCAATACTATTAGGGTTTGTTTTGTAAGGGTTCTCTGCCTTTTTAAACATATCTATCACATTCACCACTTTTCAGCTCTATAGTATTACTTAATAAAAGTTAAGTTATTAATGATCATTGCTATGGGATCATCTGCTAACAACAACTATAAAGTGACTGTTTCTGTTGAGAAACACCCACAGTTACAAGGACTCTGAAGCGCTAATCCTTTTTCTACTATATGTTTTAGAGAAAAAATTGTGTAAAGTTTTATTTTCTTATTCAATAAAAAAATTAACTATCTCAGGGGCTTTGACTAATCACTGTAATTCTCTTTTAAATGCAAAGTTTTCATAGAAGCTCCCAGTACTACAAGTATGCCACAGCATCCTCACTGTGAGTGCCAGGATAGATTTTGTGCTGATCAAAGCAGAGAATGAAACTGCAGCCTGATTGGAGTGTCATGAAGCCACACAACTTACACACCCCTGTAACACAAGAAAAGCCCCAGCTGGGACGTGTGAGCAACCCATTAACTTGCAATTAGACAATATTAAATAATTGAGTAGTATGCTTCCTTTTTTATATATAAACATATCATACTGTACCTTCCTTTAAGTAGGAAGGAAGTCCATGGACTGACCTGCTGCTGATATCTGTAGGGATAGGCTCTGCTTTGTTACCAACACTTTCAGGGCAGCTTGGATACAGACAGTCTGATTAATTCTCAGATGTGTGCCCAAATTAGAATAAAGGTCCCATAATAGAACGCCAAAGTATAAAAATCTGCTTTGAGTATTGCCCACTATATGATAAAATTTTAAGTTAAGCAGTTCTTCAAACTCAGCACATAGTTAAGTATGTGGCTGAATATGGGTGTGTTAGCAAAAACCCAGAATCTCTTTTGAGATGAAAAATCATAAAGTTTGATAGAATGATTATACAAAATCATATTTTGTATGTAAACAAAATTTGCCCAAACCTAATATAAGTCATTTTACCTATTTACAGGAATATCACACAATAAATGTAACCATAAATATTGGGGCTGAAGCAATATTTTTAATGAGTTTAATCTATATTTTATATTTAAATGTATTACTTAGGCTGAAAGCCATCTGGGCTTATTAAAACATAGTCCAAAATCCAAAATATAACTGGGAAGGCAAAAAATAAGTTAGCCAACTATAATGTGACCAACACAATAACAATACAGCCAGCTGCAAGCTGAATGTAATAGAAACTTCTCAGCAACTAAAAATCACTGTGCACGCACAGATTCTCATCAACTATTTATAACTGCTTCCCTTATTTATATTATAGTAAAAAATGTAATCATGTCCAGCAGAATTTTGTTTTCAATAATAAGAGCTAGTTTAATAAGTAAAATTACAAGAATCCAACCAAGAGAATACAACAATTAGTTTTTAAAACAATATCTCTCTTGCAAGAGGAAAATTGTCAGGGCCTGCTTCAAGTAAGTAATGACATTATAGGAAGGTAAGTCCAGAAATTACTATATGACACCCAAAGCAAAATCAAGCACGCTTCAGTTGTTTTTACAAATATGTGGTAAACAACGTTATGCAAGGGTTTGCCAGCAAACTAACACTTGGCAGGAGTGGCAAGTCCCATCCTTGGGAGGACTTGGCAAGTATGGAGGCTGCAATAAAGGTCTGTGGGTCAAGTCTAGGAGGGCAGGAAGAAATATGAATCACCCAGCAATAAAAAGATCAGATGCATCTCTTCTGAGCAAGTGAGTAGTATAGAAAAATCAGGTGAGATTTTTATTTGAACAGCTGTCATCAAACTGCTTCAGCACCTGCCCCTTATTAAGAAAAGTATTCCAAAGTTTCATGCAGGTTTCTGTTGGATATTGAGAAAAAACTATTTTTATTTGTTCTCCTGTACTTTTTACATTGAACAATCCTTCCTATCAAATTCCCTTCAAACAGAAATGCTTCATATATCATAATCCTTGTGGCTTCTCTCAGATTTCTTTCTCAAGCTGAATGGAAGGAATTACTCCAACCTTTCCCATATAACTTTGTAAAAAATATATGTTCACAAAACAAAAGCTACCTTTTCCTTCAACAGGCTTTGTTGGAAATCCTTTAGTTAATAAAAAAAACCCAGTTAATAACTTTTTGTCATTCAATAGAAACTGCTTGTCCATTCTTAGAGTTTCAACCAAATTTAAAATAAAATAAGCTGAGAAAAAAGTCATTATATTTTTAAACAGCAAGATTCTCTATTTTCCCAAAACTACTGCTAATTTTAAAAGTGTTAATTTATATTAAAAAAGTGAGAAAGGGTATAAAAAATTCAAATCTAAAAAACACTGAAAACTCATTCCCTTTTTCTTTGTTAATTTTCAAGTTCATTGAGTTAGGGCCTAAAGAAATTCACTTCGAGTTATATTTTCAATTAAATTCTTAGCATACAACAGCAGCATTTAAATACTGGATTTCTCTCTGAAACACAATCTCATTTTTTTATGCATTGAAATGGAAGAATTATTACTATGGCCAACAATTTAACATGGTGATATAACTTCATCAAGCTGTTCTACTTCATCTTGTGGACTACAGACATAAATGTGTTTTATGTGCATATATGTATATATGGATAATATGTCAAAAAAGATTATACAAAACTGGATCCTAGAGGTCCAGTATATTAACTTGAGGCATATTAAAGCATCTCGAAACAGCACAGCAGTGACTGTCATCTAGCCAGACTGCCTAATGTGGAGAATTTCCCTTGTTAGGTATCTTATTAAAGTTCTCAGCAGGGTTTCTGATTCATCTCAACATAAAATGAATAGCACCAGCCTTTACTCAAGAAATAGATAACTATAGTCTAACTAGATTATGCCAAATTCCAGAAATGTGCTTTCACAGTTGCCAAAGAATTTTTTTTTTCTTTTACCACTGTGCGTATTTTCAAGGAGTCTATGGACCCTATTAATAGGAAATATTGTTCTGGGTTGCTGCACTACTACACCAATGACACCAGTTTACTGTCACAAGGATGTTTAAACTGAGAGACATTTCTCCTCGGTTTAGGAGTATCTGTGAAATTTTTAGTTTTTTGAAAGTATCTAATACAGGAAGTAAAACAATAAAAGATCACAGCAGCCACCCCTGTTCCCCAGCTTTTTTCAAAGATCCTCTTGAAGGAGCAGGAAATGTTGCTCCTATATCAGTATTAATGCAATTCTAGGCATCAGTTACCAACTTTTATTAAAAACTCTCTCAGCAAGAGAGGGAGTCTTTGCATAGCATGGAATCAGATAATAAAGACAGGAAATAAATAGCTGATCTCTAGAGCAAATCTTCAAGTACAGTTCCCTATGCCTTATGTTCAGCAAGGAAGCAATCTCTTGATAAATACCACAAATGAAGTAGAGTTCAAGAGCTTCAGTCATTTAAAAAAGTGAAACCTGTATTTGACTCCCTGCCCTTCCTAACAAGGCTTGTGAGAGTGCAAGGAACTGAGAATCTGAGCTGTATAAGAAAAGAGTTGCTGTGAAAACTGTCTTTCAAGACCCTGCTCTCAAAGGCCAAAGCTAGATATATGTAATCTCTACACAACATACAGAGAGAGTTAAGTACCTCAGAAAGGCATTTAAAGTTGCTTCAGGAAGAGTGGAGATGTGCCAATCCAAAGCAAATGCTACAGACAATGTCTATAATCCCTCTCACATTTGAGTTTTGAGCAGCTCATTACAGGCTGCAAAGGGATGCCTCTATATC
Organism: Atrichornis clamosus; assembly: GCA_013400975.1. NCBI lineage: Eukaryota > Metazoa > Chordata > Aves > Passeriformes > Menuridae > Atrichornis > Atrichornis clamosus. Next base: position 56,016 of record WBMZ01006173.1, on the reverse strand, counting down.
TGATCAACATCTGGAGACAGGAATACTGATGGTAGATGCCTATAAACCGCTTTTGCAAAGAGGCTTGTGTTCCTTCGCTGTTGGTAGCTAACTCTTCATAACTCTTCACACACAACCTTCCCTTCAGCTCAGGGAGAGCTGAGCACCTCTCCTGTGCTGGTTGGTATCTGTTTTTCTACCAAGCATCTGTTTAATACAAAATAGCCCTGGGTGTAGACATTATTTTTCTCCCTCCTATAAAACTACAGTTAAGATACCTTTTGACCTCTCTGTTCTTAATTCCAGAAATCTTGCATTAAGAGATTCACCAAGGCCCAGCTTCAGCAAGAAAGATGCAAAGGCACAGCACTTTACTGAGGCTACATACAGACAGGCCCTTGGCACATACCTAGAGAGAGATCGATTTGAAACTTGCAGAATAAAGGTTGAATTCTCTATTTGTTTAGGATATGCCAATGCTCTAGCAGTGAGTGAAAAAAGTATGTGCAAAAAGTTGGTGGAGGCACAATAATCTTTCAAAAAGAAAATACCCACAACCACATTTTCTGGGAGGTTCAGTATAACCTGACAGCATACAGAAATTGAAGTGTTATGAGAAGTAAGCTTCTGTTTTGCCTAGAACCCAGGAGCTGCAGGAGCTGGTTATTTAGCAGTTCAGGACACATATAAGCAGACTTGAACAATAAAAACAGCCTCATGCAAATGCTCCAGGCTCCCAGTACCTTCAAGCCAAGGAGAGCTAGTGAAACCACTACAAAGGGATCTAGTAAACTGCCTCAGAGAGGTTTCCCATTTCTTCCTGAAAAACACTACTTCCAGTCCTCACCATCACATACTTCTCAGAAGTTGCTTACCTGTTCTTCCCAATGGATTACTACTCTGCAGTGTCTTGAACATCTTTAAAGGTATCATTTTATAAATTTTTCACCACATTCAAGATTATGTCAATGGGGGAATATAAACAAACAAAAACACAGGCACACAAACATCAGGGGGATTGCATTCCTCATTTATAGTGTATGGTTTTCCTGATTAGCTAAAAATACATCTGATATAGAAAAAAAGAAAAGTTAACACTAAATTATGTTACATGTCTTGCATTCGTTTGATACAGTTCAGGACTGGACAGTGTTTTTCGAGAAAGTTAATTGGGAAATTAAATTTTAATAACTCACATCATGATAACAGTGGAGGAATTGTCCCTTCTAAAGGATTTGAAAAGATTACTGAACTTGGGGTCAGGAAGTACTTTAAAAATGCAGTAGAAATTTACAGCTTTGCTCCCCCATAGACTGTTTTCTCATATAAACTTTTGCCATCTTGACACAACTTCATATTCAACCTTGACTTTTAAATCGGCATGTAAATCATAGCACATAGTAACTGAACATTGTCAGTACTTAGTAAAATACATCAGTTTCTTCAAAGCCAGATAGCCTGTGTCATCCTATAATCTTTAACACACCTTAAAAGTTTGTGTGTCCTGAAATTTAATTTACCTGGTGTTTTCACAAGGGGCTGTTTCTGTAGGGTAATATGAGCCAGGGATGTAATTAGGAGCTGTAAAAAACTGAAGGCTTTACTTGAGAGGGTAGGGGAGGCAGATTGCTGAGACAATACATTTCTTTTTTTTTTAAGTTAAATTTCTTTCATAACAGAACAGTTTAGGTTACAGTAAGAGGGAATCAGAGCATAGTTGCAAAGTCTTAGGAAGAACTATTTTTAAAATAATGGTGGGATCCAAAGTCTGGACTGTAGTGTCCCCACCCCCAAATCATCTGTTCTGTCCTGAACTTCTAATATAACCTACCCGGTGAAGAATTTGCCTGTTAGGATTTAACTTTCAAAAGGACTTTAAAAGTGTATATTATAAGTGCTGACATAGTTTTCCAGTTTTAAGAAATTTAAAGTAGGCTTTCCCCAGCATAAATGTGTACAACACCCCACTTGCTGTTTCCAGCCTGAGATATTCAGTTCAGCAGATGAGAGACTGGATAAAAACCAAACTAGTTGAATGATGAGATTTAGGGTGTGGGGGTGGGGAATACCAGAGTAACATCCTGCAAAATGGTATGGAAAACTGTAGTATAGTGATTATGCCGGCAGAAGACTTTCAGGAAGATGGATCATAGTTTCAAAGCAGACAAATATAAGCTTTACATAAGAAAAACCAGATCAGATCATCAGGATTTTACATGGCTTAGCATCTTGAGAAAGAAAAGAGGAAACATACTGGAACTAAAACCAACACATTTCAAGAAAATAAAATGTTTAAATTTAACACAACTAATCCACTAAATTGGATTTAGTGAATTCCCAGCATTTTTTTCCATTTGTATAGGCAAATAGATAATTTGCAATTAAATATAGATAGATTTTTCAGAATAAATTGACCTCTGGACTTCTGCTCTTACTATTATTTATTGACCAGTCACAAAAGACAGTGAGAAATCAGATTGCTGAGTTGATTTTTGGGACAAATGATGCTTTCAGTTATACTCATGTTTGCACAACTGGCTGTCTCCTGACTCATTCAAAACCAAATACGAAAGTTATGCAAAGAAGAAACAATTTTCCATTGTTGTTTAAGAAAAGCAATATTGAATAGTCTAGGCACAAAGAGCTGTTCAGATATAGTCTGCGCCACAGAGAAGACATCCAACATCTCATCTTCATTGTTTTTTTCTGCTCAATATTCCCTCAGCTGTGGACGGATGTTTTCAGACATCAAATAGTCAGAAGAAGCACTGCGAAATGAATAACATTAGTTCCACTAAAGGGAGCAACAAAACTCTCATTGCACTTCTATAGAAGAAGAATATGGACAATACAGATGACTTTTGAATTTCTGTATATATTCATATTTGTTTCTCCTATCTTGCTCCATTCTGAGGGCCTAGTTATTGTATTCCTTAAACCAGATCCTGAAGAAGCAAAACTCCCACTGCTGACAATTTTAAAAATACAAAGAAAAGCTTTTGCATAAAGAGCACAGATGCAGTCTTTTTGTAAGGCTAAGGTTATGCAGCACCACAGGAATATAACTGTCCAACACAAAATAAAGGTTACATATTTCTGTTAGAAGGTCAAGGTTTCTGGCATCTTGATTAGATAATAGGTGCACTGCTCATTATCTGTTGCTAGAAGGAGGGTGTTTCTTGTTCAGAATTGGTTAGTTATGTCAATTTTGGTTAAATAAGAAAAATAAAATATACATGAGAGTGTATATATAGAAGACATAGAAAATATTATTTCTTTTTGGAGGAGAAGGTAGATGCATTCCTATGGTTACACATAGCAATAATTGTTGGAAGGAATGAGGAAAAAATTATTAATAAATTCAACTATGTAACTTTTCAAAGTGTTATCATGCATTGAGAAATTCAGAAAATTTCAAGCTGAGGAAAATAAACATCATTTTTCTGAATCTGCAATTCCTGTCAATGCAGGCAGCATACAGATGAGTATTACCTTCTGTGACTGTCTTTGAGGTATAACATATGCATACTGCTTCTGGGCTTGTTGAAGGGGCTGGGCTGAGTATGGGGGAAGGAGGGAAAAAGTAGAGGTGAGTGATTCTGGTGAGCGTTTGCTGTTTGTACTCTAGCTGCGAAAACTGAACATGTTTACAGGGGGCAAGAAAATTCAGCATTACTGAAAACAAATGGCCTCACTTAAAGAAAACTGGAGGTGGTGAGGGAAGGGAATTTCTTTACTGAAAACAAATGCAATCTCAGTGCAGAAAAAAAACCAGCCCACAACAACACACAAACTAAATTAACTCAGTATCTCGAGACTGCTTAATATCTATCTGGGAATCTGTTTCTCGATGATTGGAAGAGAAAGGACAGTAGGAGGGGTTGCCTCGAATTTCTCCCAAATGAAGGATTGTGGGGGTGGACTAAGAGGGGGCTGAAAACTGTGTAACATCAGGAGACACATTTGTTCAGTCTTCACTGGCATTTCCATGCTGAGGAATTTGTTTCTGCAAAAAAGGTTAAAAACTGTTCTGTGACTTGGATTAAATTAATTTCTTTGGCATGAAAATAGAGACTTTTACTTCTCTCTGCTTGGTGCCCAAATCAGAGCAATCTTATTTTGTGTCTGTTTGCTGTTTTAGTTTGTCAGCATTGTTAGGTTTTCTCTTGCATGCACAGATATATTCTGTCATTAAATCTGATTTATTTCCCCTGTTACACATCCTAATTCACATCTTTGTCCCCCACTGGTCCTTGTCATCTTCTCCACTGTAAATGTGGGAATTTAAATTTGGATTAAATTTGTCCAGATCCTGCTCAGGTCTTGCTTAATTCTGATTTTTGTCTACTGGAGAAAAACAAAAAAGTAACTAGAACTTTTCTAAGTTTCAACAGCAGTTGTCAGATGAGGTTTCTTTCTTGTTTGAGGGATTAGTTTTATATTTTCTATTACAGTAACTGTATTCTATTACCTGAAACATATAAGTCAATTAAAAATACATGTTTTTACATAATTTTCACTCCTGAGATCACTAGTTAAAATTATATCAAAACTAATCTAAGGACCAAAAAGTCTGCATCACTATCTGTGAATTGCAGTATTGCCTCAGTTATGCTCAATGACTACATACATTTTGATGATGCTTGCAAACCAGTTTTTAAAGACCTCCAATAGTAGAGGCTCTTCACTATCCCTAAGGATAGCAGTTCAATGTATTTATTGAAACAAAATTACTGGTTCCTTTTTATTCCTTACCTCCTAACCTACAACAGTTTCTTGCTACAATTTAAACACATTATTTCCTGCCCTATCTCACACAGATGAGAAAATCCGATTATTTCCTTGTTAACAAGCTTTTATACTCCTGAAAATTTTTCCTTTTCTATTATGAGCTACCCTAATTCTCACACTGGTGAGACTCACAGGAACCATGGGTTTTCCCCTTTGAACTTATACTATTGACATATATTCTGTGTATCATTAACCTAAACCTGTTTATGAAAATCAGATCTTAATTAAATACATAATAATAGCATAGATTTCCTCTTCTAATACTTACAGTTTTACTTTTTTTGGATCTCTGTAACATAGTTTTCTAGTGTATTGCAAAGTTTTTTTCAAGTTTTTTTTCTTTTTTCTTTTTTTTTTCCCCCCCAGGTTTGTCACAGGCCTGGTGTCACCTTTACCTCATGAAAGACATAACATGAGAGAGAAACCAAAACTGATTCACTGGAGAGTTCTGTAATGTGGCAAAACCGCCTCTAACACTCCATTTAAGTACACCCAGACTAATTTAATGGTGCACAGTTTAAGGCCTTCCTTTTTGCCTATGTTTGTTTTATCAATCTTCATGTTGTTTGCAAGTTCTATTTATTGCCAGCATTTTACTTGTATGGCCCTGTGCAGTCATCATGACAAAGAATTATTCTTGAAAGTTATTCGAAAGCTTTCCAACCTTTCTAAATGTGACAGGCTAGGATGGTGGAAATGGTTGAAGTCATGGAATGCAAAACACCATGGGAATATGACTCAGGACTAGTCATCACCACCTGGAAAGCTGTCATTAAAAAAAAAAATCATGTTAGAAGTCAACATGCAGTTTTGAGTCTTGAAAAGTTGCTGGAAAGGAAGTTAATGAACAAGAAACAGGTTCTGGGGGTTTCTTCAGGAAAAAACTTTTCTTAAAGGAGGAGACCTTCCTAAGTCAGAATTGACATCTAGAACCAGTTGTCAGAATGAGGTCAAAGTGCAGTTCAAACTCCCACTGCGCTGCCTCACTTTCCTTGAGGTGGTGCAGGCTATTGCAGGAAGTGAAGCAGCAACTGATAATCTTAATTACATTGCATAACAACATTCCTGATAATGAAGAAACTCTAATTAATGTGAGATGACTCTCAAATCATTATAATCTTTTCTTTATGGCATAAAATTAAAACAACCGGTGGATCTCTCAAGCTGGCTTCAAGGTTGGATGGGCTTTGTGTTCTATTAGTGTCCAAAGGATTCATCTTATTTTTCAAGCAAATAATTTGAACTCTATTACACTCCATTTTTTTCTGTTTCTTGTGCTATTCTGTCAGTTCAACTCCTAATATTTCTCTTAACCGTAGTATTTTATTTTCCTCTTAACCATCTCAGTGTCATCTAGTTTACCAAAGTTCTCTGAAGTTAAAAATATGTCTCTCAGGGAGGTCTTTCAGGATGGAGCCCTACCAGTATTAAAACATAAATGAAAATATTGGGTGGCCCCTGAATCCACGAGTAATAAAATATTTCCTTCTTTAATCTGCAATATTTATTCTCCTTTCTTCCTGATTCAGTCATAATTCTTTAGAAGAACATAATTAAACTAAAACTAGGAGCATTAAAACTGCTTTGGATTTTAGCTATCATTTTTTCCTTTTATCTCCTTTCATTTCTAGCTGTCTCATTAGCATAATGGCTGCATTGGCAGTCATTACAAGAATGAGATTATCTAGTGATGAACGCTTCCATAGCAAAGTATTTAAAACAGGGTGTAAGCTCATTAGGAACTGAATGACTGTAATGGGAGTCAAGAATGCTCAGCACTAGATAAAAAGTACACAGGCTCTTGAAGAATCTGGCCTAGCTGTTTAATTCTCAGTTCCATTTTTTCCAGTTGTATTTGTTGTTCTTTCTTATCTTTTACTTGATTTTTATCTCTTTAACTTTTTCCAGAGGACCTTGTAATTTGTAATCTAAACCAGCAAACCTACATCAGTTTGGCAGGAGAAGATATACCAGAACTAAGTAATTGTATTCACCCATCTGTATAATATTAGGGTGCTTCATGAGTTTTAAAATGTTTGTTTCACAGGCTGTACTCAAACCCTCAAGTAATCTTTCCCTGAGGATTCTCAAGTTGAGTTACATGTGTCCTATAACTTCTTAGCTTTACAGGAGTTTCTGGCTGAAACCATAAAGTATATATCAAGTATAAAGCATTTAATCTATGTATATATAGATATATATAAATATATACTACTAAAATTTTAAAAAGATACATTTTATCTTTAATCCTCTTTTGATTTATTTGCCATGCCCATTCATTATTATTTTCTTGTTATGAAATAGCTGTAATTCAGAGGGTTTTTTGCCTATGTTGATATTGTTGTATTTTACAGCAACCAAGAAAAGAGCCATTTATTGGCTCACTCAATTCCAAGGTGATATCACAGTATGTGAAATAAAGCACCTCAGTGAATGATCTACTTTCACACTATTTCACACGATTGCACAGGAATTTGTAGAGTGGCAGGAAGGATAAATATACTGTCTAATGTAATTAGGAACAGGTCAGCAGAAATTACTAAATTCCTGATTCCCAGAAGTCAGTAAGGCATTTAAAGGAAGGATATTTAATGAATTCCTTTTCTTTATACATTTTATTCAAGAGTATGCTACTTGCCACTGATAGAGCGAACCCTTGGACTGATAAAATCTGGCTGTTTCTATGACGAGAAAAGACTGTCTATTTTAGAATTAATAATATTAAAACAAGAAAGTAGATGACATGAATGCCATAAACATCAAACATTACTGGAGGTGATGTTATATTACAGTGAGAATGAGGATATTCTACTTAAGCAAAAGTGTTGCAAGAGGATTGGAAATGAGCACAGGATTTCTCAAAATACACTCAAAAGCCAAGAAAAAAACCCACAAACAAACAACAAAGACAAAAAAACCAAAACAACTTAAGTCCTTCACATTTTCACAAAGAGCTGTTTCTGGGAATTATGTTATTACCTTCCCTGAGATGTTTTGCTAATGCAAAAAGATGGTCTGGAGCTGAGGCTTCTGAACTCTCTCCTGCCCCCTCCAAAGACCATTTATCATGAACTACAACAGGCAATGATTAGTGAAAAGACATAATTCTTGAATGCTTGGATTGTTTAACTAGAGATCTGCTTTTCACCCTTTTCAATAGGAAAGAGCATTTCCTGCTTTGGAGTGTTTTATACGCATGGTACATACCCGTCCCTGACAAGTGTAGCTAAGAGACAGCAGTTTGCACAGCCATCTCTGGGTTCTGCTTTGGGAGCTTCTGAGTCTTCTGGGGACAAGGTCCAGGATTGTTTGGGAATGCCTGGATTTCAAGCCTGAGAAACTTGAAGGTACCTGCTGCTGCCAGGTTCTTGCTGATGAGGGAAGCTGTATCACCTTCTGAGAGCTCAGTCAGCTGTCCTTGACCTAAACGTGCTCGAAGACTTTGTTGAAGCTGTCCCCCCATTTCAGATGGTCAAGCACTGGTTTAGGTGTTGCTAGGGAGAGGTTTGTGAAAGATATAGGCTTAAAGTGCAGCTCACATAGTATGCACAGAAGCCAGCACAACAGAGTACAATGAGGGATCATAAGTACAGCCCAGCATAAATATTCTCATGCTTGGTTGTGACATGTCACAGTTCACTTAACAATCAGCTGTCATCAATACAGGTTGGGAGATGAAGGGTTTGAGAAGAACTTGGGGTTGCCGGTGAATGAAAGGCAGGACATGACCCAGCAGTGTGCACTCACAGCCCAGAAAGCCAACTGTGTCCTGGTCTGCAGAAGCAGTGTGGGCAGCAGGGCGAGGAGGGGATTCTGCCCCTCTGCTCCGCTCTGGTGAGACCCCACCTGGAGTGCTGCATCCAGCTCTGGGGTCCTCAGCACGATAAAGACATGGACCTGTTGGAGTGGGTCCAGAGGAGTGCCACGACAACAGTGGAGCACCTCACAAAAGAGAACTAGCTGAGAGAATTGGGGTTGTTCAGCCCAGAGAAGAGAAGGCTCTGGGAAGACCTTATAGCACCTTCCAGTATCTAAAAGGAGCTTACAAGAAGGATGAGGATAAACTTTTTAAAAGGGCCTGATGCAACAGGACAAAGGGCAAAGATTTTAAAGTAAAAGAGAATATATTTATATTGGATACAAGAAAGAGTTTTTTAGCAGTGAGTATGGTGAAATACTGGAACAGGTTGCCCAGACAGGTGAAAGAATTCCAATCCCTGGAAACAGTCAAGGTTAGATTGGACTGGGCTCTGAGCAACTTGTTCTAGTTGAAGATATCCCTGCTCATTGCATGGAGCTCGAATTAAATGACCTTTAAAAGTTCTTTTCAACCCAAACTATTCTATGATTCTATGACAGCTGAAAGAAATTAAATGAAAACAGCATTTCTTGCTGACACAGATCTGATATTAAATGGATAATTGCCAACTTAGTGAAAAATTGACTAGGCAGGTTACAAAAAAAAATAGAGACCTTTTTCACAGAAGTGGGGTTGAGTAGCAGGATATTTAAATGGATTCTTGGACAAGATAACATTATCTCTCTATACTCTGAATACAGAGATCAAACAGGAAAAATGAGTATAATTCTAGAAATCATACTGTGGCTTGATCAGAACCAGAGGGGAAAAAAGGGATAAAATCTCTGAAATCAGTGTAGGAATAAAGTTTTACTTAAAAAAAAAATGAAGGGCATTACACACACGAGTGCACCATCTGCTTTTTTCTTGTTTCAGCATTTGTTGAACAACCTCTCTCCTCTCAGGCTTTTTGATGTTTATAAAGAATTGAGAGAAATATCTGCTGAAAACATGTAGTTGAAAATAAAAAAAAAATAAAACAAGCTTGATAGAGATATTTAACAAAAAAATTAATGTAAACATGTGGGCTGAAACAAGATTTCTTGTGAATTGTCAGGTGAAACAAAAAATAGTAATGGACAATTTTACCACCATATTTTTTGAAGAAATATACAGCAGTTTGTATTTGAAAAAAACAGATTTGAAAAAGTTAGAAGCAACAATTAAGAGCAGCTCTTTTAGAGTGCATTTTGAATAAGAAAGCATTAACTCATAATGTAGAAAACCACAATGGATAAAACTGATCACAAAGCAATAGTCTGTGATTTTAAGGTGGGGAACAAGCGAGACCAGTGGTACAATAAAAATGTTCAAACAAATGCAAATTTCAGCATAGAGAATTGTTACAATAGACCTCAGGCAGGGAAAGAAAAAGTTCAGAAAAAGCTTTAGTTCTGACAAATGTCACTATTAAGTCAAATGAACAAGCTTTTTCAATCCAGAGAGAAGATGGAAAATTATATGCCATTACTGCTACAAAATCTTGAAACTAAGAAGATTGGTATGCAACCTCTCCCTGTCTCTGAGACCAAATCCCACAGAAAATATATATAGAGAGAGATAAAACACAGAAAAACAAAAGAATGAAAGAAATAACAGTAAAGGGCACAAAGTTAGGAAAGTTTTTATAAACAAGACAGAAAAACAAGGGGAGCTAAGATTCTCCTACTAGGCTTCAGGCAAACCATAGATGACTAAAAAAACCTCAATAGCTACATTGCTAAGTAAAAAACCCCGTAATTGTGTGCCATTGTTATCTTATGGAAGGTCATTATTTCTCATTGCTCCATGCAAGGTAGGCCTAAGCTGGAACAAAATGTTCCACTTTAGATACCACACTAAGAAAGATGCCAACAAATTGGAACAAATTGAAAGGATTACAGAAATACAAAGTTTTGAAAACATAACCCAGAAGGAAATATTTAAAAGTTAATTGGATTTGCTTAGAAATGAATGTAAGGAAATGTAATAGGTATCTCCTGGTACTTATTAAATTACTGTAAAAATAGATGGACCATTACCATTTCTCAATAATCTGCCTAATTTACAACAAGGGAGAATTAATTTAGAAAATTGTACCCAGTATTTTTTCATAAGGATAATAAGCCAAAGAAATTGTTATTGAGGTTATGAAACCTGATCAATTGTTATGTCTGTCCATGAAGTGATATAACAGTTCTCTAAAAATAAATTGCATCAACATTCCTCAGCAGTGTTCTAACCACACCTGGTTTGTCAGCATAGATTAAACAATTGCTTGTTTTCCCTGCTTTTCTGTATATTATTGTGTTTGTTACAAGTCAATCCTTCTTCTGATTTTATTATTTATGGTATTGTTATGGGATTATTTTCTTTCTACTTTCTAATTCATTGAATTATGAATTATCCTGGATGGGCTGAGTCAAGATCAATCTCAGTGTGTTAATTCTGTAATTTGTTACCGAAATGTTTTACAATCAAGCATTTTGCAGCTAACTGAATTGGTAACACGATTCAGAAGATGAGAGTCTGGCATCAACTGGTAAAACTTGCTTTTTACTGAAAAAATAATGTGCCTGTTTTTAACTCCTTCATTTCACATAACAGCATGAACTCCTGTATCTGTTTGTGACAATCATTACAAAGACAAATATAATCACTTTCACTTTAAAAAATAAACAAAAAAAATTAAAAAAATCTTCCATGTTATGCTTTAACTTTATCTCTCAATGACTTCTCAAAATTAACCTTTATTCATTCAAGCTTCTTAAATCTGAAATGTAAAACAACAAATTTACTTCAATTTCAAATTATATTATTGTATTGAATATTGTATTACAGTGAAAAGAGGTGGATAATTAATGTATCTCAGTTATGTAATATGGCTAATTTGCGGCAAGGGAGATTTAGTTTAGAAAATTCTACCAAATACCTATTTATAAGGATAGTAAGGCAGAGGAACAGTTAATGCAACTATAAAACCTGACCAGTGGTTATGTCTGTCAAAATAGAAGTCCTGTTCTCAGATAGAGAACAGTTAATTTCTTCTCAGGTGATGTTACAGTGCAGGAATATTTAATATCATCATCAGAATAAATTGACCATAGTTGCATTTAATATAGTTTGTGGTATCATAAAAATCAAACGTTAACTAGTAAATTGAAATAAATTCTGTACAGTAGCAATTTATGTTAAATTTCCATGATTTTTTTAATCAAATCATTAATTTCACAAAGTAATTTGTAAAGTGAAGACATGTTTCTCACCAATCAGATGTTTCATTTTCCAGTAGCAAAAAGGCATTTTACATTTAGTAGCATCTTAAAATTTAGGGCAACAAATGAAGCTGTCATTTGCCTTTCTGGCAATAATAATGCCTTCAAAAGTTCTTTCTAAACTGCCTCTGAAAGCTCCAATCCAGGATCTCTGCTTTTACCATAGTGGTCCCTGATAAAGAGACTGGACACCATTTGTCCATCAGCTTTTTGTTCTGCTGGGTCTTTCATTCTTCTTTATTGCAACACATTATCTACATCATCACCACCAGCAAGCAAATTCTCTTGCTGCTGCTGTGTTCAGCCTATTCTTTTCTACAGCAGCAGTTTCCTTTGCTCTCTTCCCATCAGACGCTACGTCTGACCATGCTGCCGAGTGTTTTGTTGATCCACTTGTCTCAACTTAAGGATTCTTCAGGCAAGTTTGAAGAATCCTAGCCATCCTGGTACCTTTCAAAAATTTTTTTCTTTGTCCTAACCTGTGGGATTTTCTTTCAACATCCTTTAATATAGTGCTATTCAGAATGGAAATTATTTAAGAGCAGGAAAGAAAGTTAACAAGTATGGCAATATAAACCCTTAGGAGGTGAAACTAGAGGAGTTCCAAAGAGCAGCTTCCACTTCCAAACCATATGCAGTTACAAACGGCATCGACAATATGGATCCTTCTATTGAACCCAAAGGACTTATTGATGAAAAAGTAATTGTTGTTATACAGAAAAAAAATTTGTTCACTTGCAGTGAACAACACAATGTTGTTGCCAGTCTAGTGACTAAGCTTGAAAGATGTACTGCTGTCACTTCACTTGAAAATGGAGGGGGGTTAGTGCAAACATTTTAGGTGTTAATTTTTTTTACTCCTTAAGCAAACTTATTATCAGGCTCATGCTGGGAACAGAATGACAATGCTTATTGCAAATATGCAAAAGACAAGACCTAATCACCTCTAAACCAGTTGGAGCTTGGAGTCTCCTTAAACATGAGCTCTGGTGATCATCAGTAGTAGATTTACATAATTTTTATAGAGATACCATTTTGTCCTAGAAATTTGGCTCTATTCTGGGTTTACCAGGGTCAGCTGGGTAGTCTTTATAAGGGTGTGGTCAGCCAAAACCAGCATAGTGCCTCCACCTCTGCTGGCCTCTCAGTAGCCCCACATCCCAGCAGCGGTGGACTGCGGCTGCTCCTGAAGCTGCCTAGAACACAAAGACTGACTACTGCTTCAAGAAATCCCAGAAATGTCACAAGTGTGTCTATTAAACAGAATGCATATGTCTATAATGTAAATGTCTACGCCTTTAATTCTGCGAGGAACTGGGGAGAAAGAAGCCGTATTTTTAACAGTTCACTTATTCATTTCATATTTTTATGTCAGGGTGAGATGAGTTGTAGTTCTCTCACTGCACTGTCTATAAAGGGAGGTGAACCTGTCTCATTCAGGTCTAACTATCTATGCTACAGAAGTTGAAAGCAATGCAAGATGAAGCCTACTCTACTTGCTTTGAGAAATCCTTGCCAAGAGAGTTCAGACTCTAATCCTCTATATTTGAGAAGGCCTGGCACCGTGAACTTCTTTCTCTTCTTTTTTTCAGAACAAGATTGCTGTATATACCATTAGCAGTGGCAGAGTAATTTGGTTTACAGAACAGCAGAATCAGTGAGCTTGGAAAAGGTCGCTGAGATCATTGAGTCCAAGCTATGACCCAACACCACCTTGTCAACAGGACCACGGCACTGAGTGCCACGTCCTGTCCTTTCTTAAACACCTCCAGGGATGGTGACTCCACCACCTCCCTGCGTAGTCCATTCCAACCATCCTTTCCGTGAAGAACTTCATAAGGTCCAACCTAAATTTCCTCTGGCATTGTGTATGACTCTGTCCTCTTGTTCTGTCACTGGTTGCCTGGGAGAGAGGCCAACAGCCTCCTTTCAGGTGGTTGTAGAGAGTGATAAGGTCTCCCCTGAGTCTCCTCCAGGGTAAACAACTCCAGCTCCCTCAGCAGTTCCTCACAGGACTTGTGTTCCAGACCCTTCACCAGCCTTGTTGCCCTTCTCTGGACACATTCGAACATCTCAACATCCTTTTCTAAATTGAGGGGCCCACCCCTAACACTGGTTTATCACCCTTAGGCTCCTCTTTGGAGAGTCTGATTTCATCCCCTTCCTACTTTGTACCTAGTTTAAAGCCCTCTCAATCAGCCCTGCCAACTCATGGGCTAGAATCCTTTTGCCCTTGCTAGATAAATGAAACCCATCTGACCCTAGAAGGCCTGGTGCCATAAAAATTGCCCCAGGTTGCAAAAAAACCCAAATTGCACTGATGGCACCAGTCCTTAAGCCACTTACTTACAGCATGGCTTTTCCTGTTCCTTTCATCATTCATCCCTGCTCCTGAAGGAACTGAACAGCAAACCATCTGCACTCCTGTCCCATCAACAAATCCACTCAGATTATAAACTTGTCTTTCCAGACAGATGGAATTTTACATTACTGAGATGGTGTGTTTCCTCTCAGAAGAACTTTGCAAATACAGGTTAAATTTTACTGTGACTCTTCTGGGTTTATTCAAAGGTATGCCACTTCCACAGTTTGGTTTTTTTCTTCTTTTTCTCTCTCTCCTATTTTTATCCTCAAAACAAAGAAAGTTACTTTCTGTATTTAGACAAAAGAATTTATGTATTTTTTCAGAACAAAAGTAGTTTCAAGATTACTTTCATGTCAAAACTGTTCTTAAAAAATTTAAAAGCATAATATAATATTTCAAAATGAGATCAGACACTCTACACTAACTGCAATACTTAAGGATGCTTCTCCCATTTTCCCTCCTGACAATAAATCATGGAGTTGGTTTTATCAAAGAACTTTGGAAAACATGCTTTGGCTAGTTGCTTTTCTGTAACGCAGATATCCCTTCCTTCTTTCCACCCCTCTATCACACAGATACAAAACCATCCCCCATTAACAGGCCTATTCTCATAAGCAGTATCTCAACAGCAAACCGATTCCCCTTCTTCCACGGCCACTCTTTTATTGGATTTTCTCTCTTAATTAATTCAGACTAAGGACTGGCACACCATACACTCCAGCCCAGAGATTTACTGACAGCTAAACAGAGAATTGTTTATTCCCTGTGCATGAAAACAAATAAAACAAATAAATAAGGGGCCAAAGTAATAAACCTGATAGTCCTCACCCACTCAGCAATATCCAGCTGTAAACCAAAGAGCAAATCAAAACAAGCTAACATCCGTTAGTTGGATTTTGCAGAGTTTGCTGCCAGGCACAGGGGCTCCACAAAATCAAACCTCAAAAACGCAGAATCTGTGGGTTAGTGTTCTGTATTTTGTAATGTTTACAGGCACTTGGTTAATGACACAGGATGCTGGCAGTATCATGCATATAGCATTGCTAATATTATCTACTTCCTATTTTATATTGTTTCCAGTGGAGATGCATGACTGTATTTGCTCTCATGCTGTTAGGTTAAAATGCCATGCTGTTTTTCATGGCAACTCACTAAGAGCACTACCAGTATAGAGTGAGTCAAATTTTCCTCAGTGTGTAACACCGAGTGAAAAACAGCTGAAAAACTAGATGAAGCTGCCAGACTTATGTTTAATGTACTTGGTGGAAAGGCAGTATAAAACTATTTCCCCCTACAAGGGAGTATAAAACTACCATCCAAGCCCTCATCTAATTTCTGATAGAGGCAGTCTTATCTTTTCTTAAAAGAACTGGTGAATTTTCTTTCTTCATGTCCTTGGTCTCTGTTTTTCTACTGGTGTAAAAAGATTAATTATCCAACATGTTGTATGTCTCCGTAGTGTTTCCAGGAAGACACAAAAATCTTTTTTTTTTCTTCAAGAACAGCTTGGTTTGGGGAAAGGAAAACTTGCAATTAAAGGCTGAAGCAGAAGATGTGTTTGAGATGTTTCCTGCAGGGAGGATTTAGCGTGGAGCACTCATGTGGGCAATGGCATGCTGGCAGTGCCATGCCACAGAGCAAAGCTATGTGCTAAAATCATTACAGTTGCACGTCTTCTCAAGGAATTCATCAAGTTACCTCTAAATGCAACTTTTCTGTTACATCTGATTTCAATCATCCTCCCAGTATTTCTTTTCACTTGTCATGTGCTTTCTTTAATTTTTATCTTGAAACATCTATTTTTACTTTATCTAATCCTTTTCAATTGCCTCCTTCAATAAGGCTTCATTAGATAGCTTTCAGATTGGGTTTTTTTTTTTTAAACTGGGGCAGATTTACCTCTGAGACAGGAATAAACATCTGGGCAAAGTCATACCTAGACCTTTTTTTATATATATAATCAAAATATATACACAGTATTTGCTGAACTTGAACAAAGGTGGCAGAAGAGGCTGGAGAAAAAAAAATCATTGGAGTCTTAAGACTGCCCCAGATATCAGAAAAATAAACAACCCAGTCCCTGGAAAAAAAAAAATCATGTGAAAGCACAGGTAAATGTTTCTCTCTGCTTAGCCCTTCAAATTCCAGTCCAGGTCTCTGTTTGGTTGTAAACTTTGCCCCATTACCCCTTCAAATTCCAGTCTGGCTCCCTGTTTGGTTGTAAACTTTGCCCTCCTCTTAGTTTCATATTTCTTAACTGTCCAGCTTTACCCTTAAAATTTTGATTGGGTCAAAACCCAAGAGAAAACTCTTTATCTGCCCTCCAGCATTGGTATAAAGACATACTGTAAATCAAAATTTCACACGCTCCTTTTCTACATTTTTTTCAAATGGATGGTATTCCACATTTTTCCTGTTTTTAATAAATGGACATGTCACTTGGACTGCACCAGCCTGTTTATGCAGTTGACTGGTGTCACAAAGGTTAGTGGTCCACTTGCTTATTTTCCTGACTTCCACATGCAGTACCTAGAGTCCTGCTGCTACCCTATTTAACTTGACATGTTTCTGTTTGTGCTGAGCAGGTTGGATGTTATTGCATCTATTTAGGAACAGATGTTACTTAGTACACCCTGCACTCCTCCATGCCGTGTTTTTTCACAACTCTCAGAAACGACCACAGGGATTGCACTCTCACTTCTGTGTCACCCTTCCCACAGCAGCTCTGGGAAAGAGAGAGGAGGAAAGATGAGCTTTTAATGTTGTTATGAAACCATATGCACCCTGCTGCCTCCATATCAGAGAGTGTATTTTCTCCAGAGTGTTTAATGCACATCTTTTGATGCTACAGAGAATGAATTGTGAAGGATACTGCAGTTAGAAAAGTGTTGATTTTTGCCTGGGGAAAAGAAAATCAGAAAAGGTTATAAAATTCACTGTTCAATATTAACTTAATCACAATATATATTTTAGCAATGTATAGTGTGTTGCTTTTAATGCACAGCTACGCTTCCTTGCCTGCCTTTTTCTCTAGACTAGCCTGCAGCTCTTGCTGGCTGTGAAAGTTAAGATTTATAATGATAATATTTGCTATCTGACAATGAGTTTCAAAGCTAACAGTTTTCTGATGTTTCCTCTATGTTCTTGCATATGTTTTTGTACTTGCAACAACCATTAAAGTTTGATAGGAGAATGGTGCACATCATGAACATGAAAATGAGAATATAATTACCCCTTTGTTTTCAGAACACTAAAATCAATCTTCTTGTTTTATTATGAAATATCAGATTGGTTGCAATTGAAACTATTTTCACTGAAATCCTCAGAAAACCTAGTAGATATAATGACTACCTATGCTACAAATCAGAGTGCTTCTTTCTATGCCTGAAACTTGTAAGCAATTTATCTTTTTCCCATAAAACATTACCTGAAACCAAAAATCACTAAGTACCTAAATGTGATCCTATTTGTCTGAAGCAATTTCAAAGGAAATGCAAAAATAGTACCAGGAAAATTGCTAGACAGCTTTAGACCACCTGCTAGGCTGCCATGCTTTTTATAAGGGACAAGGATTTGTCTTTTCTTTGAATAACTTTTAAAATCATGCATATAACCGACAGGGAATTCTGTTTTCAGGGGGAAAAAAAAAGTGTGCTGGTAACAGATGTATTTAACTTTGGAAGGATAAAGCCTATCTGAAAGCATAGCTCAGGTAGGTGGGACCTTGAGCGCAGCTGCCCAGCCCTCACTGGTTAGGGGGTACTGCTGTCTGCTCACAGAACAGAGATGCACAGATAAGTGTCGTGGGGGTGCCCAGCCAAGAGCACTGCTACGTGAGACACGGGCTGATCTGTCCTGCCCTGGAGGTTTTGGTAGTGCAGGAAAGAAATAAGGAAACAGACGAGGTATTAGCAGCTTGATGTCTCTGTAGCTGGTTTGGGGCAGGAGACTGGAAGGTGATGGTAACACAGGTAACGAACTGTGATGGAAACAGGGAAAATCACAGGCATCAGTTTGTGGCTACATAAGTAGCAAAGCTTTTGCAGCTTATTGCGACAATCTGTTTTTAAACACCAATAAAGAGTGAAACAGCTACCTCTGAGTTACTTAGCTCGGCGTCTGGCCCCTTGTATCAGTCTGAGCTTAAATGCAGCTACAGTCAGAGGCTGGGGCTGCCAGATAGGACTTGGTTTGGTGTGAATCCACTTTCCTCAGGTCCATCATGGTGTCTGAGCTGCACCAAAGACAAGCAGAAACCCAGGACTTATGTTGGTATGACTGTGCAGTGTGTTTGTGCCAAAGAACAGACATCTTAGAACTGGGATTTAAGCACAGAAGCCATTATTCCATTTTCCATGTAAATAAATTATATGTCATGCCACTGAGTGGTAGGCTTCTGTTCTTGTGGTTATGGCACCCTAATCTCCCCCAGGACAAGTATTGTGATAAATATCTAATTCATTCTAGGCTGCAGCTCTTTATCTTGGCTGTTGATTTCAAACTGTCTCACTTCAAATTTCCTGAAACCTAAGATTTCTCACGCACTGAGTAATATTTGTTTCTGTTGTATTTCAAAACAAAATCCATCATTAAAATCTTCACCATTATGGCACAATTTTATTTCTAAATTAGATAAATATCTGATTCCTTCCCTCCCACCTTCTTCAAAACCATCTGCAAATTCTTTACTTTTGGCTAACTGAAAGCATGGAGAAAAGTGCATAAAACATTTCATTTGTTTCTCCACAAGTGTTCAACTTCAAAGAGAATTCTTAATCACCATTACTCTTCATGCAAAATATGGTTTCAGAGAAAATTTTGAACTTGAAAAAAGCTTTTTAAAGAAGTTGTTATAAATGCATTTCATAAGTGGTAGATATTCATACGTTTTTTGCAAAAACATCCAATTTAAAACAAAATTTAAAATATCTCATGAAAGACACCTATAAAAACCTGATTAATCCAAGAATCTCCAGTACAGACAATCTGCATGAAAAGTTACTAGCTGTAAACAGCAATTGTATCTATTGTTATATTGTCTAGATATCTTTTTCTGGATCAGTCTCCTGAATACACATGAAGGAAAAAAAGGACAGTGGATCAGGTTCTCATCTGGCTTTTCCAGCCATACAACTACTGACTTTAAATGACCCTCTTCAAATGAACCAGTGAAAGATCTTGTCTACTAAATGAAGCGTCATGGTAAAGAATTTGTACTTATCCTGTTGGGAATATCCTATTCAGACTTATCTGAAACATTCCATTTTGATAACATTCATCAACAATATCCCCCTTTTATAATAAATTACTGCAACCAGTTGACCTTTACTTTGTCAGTGGAGATATTTATCAACTAGACTCAAATATTCAGACTTGTTGGTCCATATTTTTAACCCGGTTGATCATCTGCTGGGTTTTTATTCATTGTGTGCTGTTCTTTTGTGATCAAGTTTTCTGTTGGATCTTTTATGTATAAGGGAATTTTGAAGCATAGGGGAAGTAAGTGTAATTATTTGTTCAACCATAAGCTTCCCAAAGCTGCATGACAGGTGCCAGTTACCCTTTGATAGGGTGAATGCCCTCACACCTCAGTCTTGTCCTTGCCTTGCCTATGACCCCTGGAGCACATGCTGCTTGGCAGATGGAACCTGCGCACACTTGACACTTTGGCAGGGCACTACTTGCCCTTCAATACCGTCATGGGTATGCCAGCTTGTATTCATCTCCTCATTGAGGTGACTAGCACGTGGCTGATGTAGAAACTAAAGTGATGTAGGCGTTATCATGTACCACTTTCTACCTGTTTCTACAATGTTATAACAAAGTCTGTTGCAATAAGACAAGGGGTAACGCTTTTAAACTAAAAGAGACAATTTACACTAGACTTAAGAACAAAGTTTTTTACAATGAGAGTGACAAAACGTTGGAACAGCTTGCCCAGAGATGATAGATGCCCCATCCCTGAAAACACTCAAGGTCGGGTTGGACAGGGCTCTGAGCAACCTGATGTAATTGAAAGTGTTCCTTCTCATTGCAGAGGGGTTGGACTAGATGGCCTTTGAAGGTCCCTTCCAACACAAGTTGTTCTTTGACTGATGATCTCACTGGTCCTGCCTGCCTCCCCGCGTTGCCTCCAGCTCCTGTATCCTGGCTCCCTGTCCACGCAGGGCAGCGCTGCAGCTCCTCCGTGGCAGTGACTCCTGGCAGTTGATACGAAATGGAAATCTCTCTCACTGTGTACTACCTGTATGACTTAATATTGATTTTACCAGGAAGAACACTGTCAAAAAGTAGACTGATGATTGATACACTTAACTGCTGCAAGATCATTTAAAAACACTTTCCAGCAAAGATCGTTTACAGAATTCATTTTTGGACTCAGGGCTGCAATTATTCTAAGGACCGGCCTACAGAGATGACAACAATTTGTGCTCTCTGCTGTAAACTTTAGATGGCTATAGCTATTCTTCGAGAAAACTTGTACAAATTTTAAAAATTGTTGATTAAAGAAAGGTTGCTTCATGTTGACAAAAATTTGGTTTGGCATATTGGTCTTTCAAACTAGACAATTTTTCTTTGAATTTTTTTTAACTAATATTTTACAACCATTCCTACTACAAACATGAACTTGTAATGGTGAATTTTGAAAAAAGTTTATATAGCATTCTCTTTAAACTTCTGTTTAAAATTCAAAGTCTCTAATTACAGATTTTTAATCAATATTCTACTTTGCAAGCAATACCGCAACCATAAAGGATTTTTAATGCTGAGGGAATTAAAAATGTGTTTCTTTTTTACAGTATTTTAAGAAGTTCTCATAACAAGTAAAAAATATTTATGATGTATATGAAATACATGGTGTTTTTATATAGTATACGTGTTGCTGCAAGCATGTAAAGGAGCCTTTGTTTACTGGACGGCCACTGTGCATAGTTGTCACATAAGTCAAAAGAGTGTATAATGTCTGGTTTATTTTTTGTTTTGGAACTAAAAAATGGAGTGAAAAGAGAGACCTGCAAAGAAATCTAGCCAGCTTAAAATTGATGTTAAACATCTTTGGTTTTGTAATCACAAGTCTAATAACAACTTGAACTTTTAGGGGTGAGGAGTGGGTTTTTCTTGTCTTGGATTTTTTTAAGGAGGAAAATTGACCACCATAAAAATAGTGCCAATAAAATACCACCAGTATTAGTAATGTCAATTTTTTTACTTATGTTATAAAGCTTGTGGTATTTAACTTGTAAATATTCGTTCAGAAGAAGAAGAGATGCTTAAGTTCTCTGGGCCCTATGCCAGTATTTCCCCCACTGCAAGCTGAATCATTCCAGAAAATTACACTATAGTGAAAATAACCTGCAAGCTTGAACATTGCTTTGTATGGAGCACCTGCTGACAGAACTGTGCCCTGAAGGCTGGGGTACCTCATTAGAATCATCACCAGGAATGTACATGTAGGAGTCTTCCTATAAGAGCAAATATTTAAAGACACAAAAGCACACAAAGCCAGTTTGCAGACTGCAGCTGAATAAATATTAGGGAAAGGAAAAAGGAATAATAAAATACATTACACATACAAAATCTATATTAGAAGAACATTACTAAGGCAAAAAAGTCAGAAAAAAAAATACATTAGAAATAGCAGCATACCTACTATTTGTGCAAAGACACTAATTCATTCTTTTGCACACATTCCCTAGGATTAGAAATTGTGACTTTTAAAATTATTTATTTCTGAAAAAAAAATTCTGAGTGAATAAAAATATTTATGCACTGATATAAAACTCAGCGAAAGGTTTTGAAAGAAACAAGTGAAAAAAGCAATTATTGCTATGAAAATAGTTCATTTGGAATTGTCCTCACTGAAACATTTTGAGAACTAAATTCAAAAGAATCCATTCCCAGAATTAGGGAATAGAGATGATATGCTGGAGTTTTAGGTCCCTCTTTGTAACTGGTGTTCAAGATATAAATCTATAAGGTAGAAAAAATTTACATAAGGCAGGGTAAAGACGGAGTTTCAAACCAAAATAGTTTATTTTTAAAGAAGATGAGGCCATGAGCTGGTAACTTCAGATGGATCCAACCTTCTAAAGAGATTAATCTTGCCTAGACTCCAAGAAAAGCAAGATGACAGTATGACATTTATAAGGGAGAGGTGGTGAAGTGGGTGTTATCAGACACCCTTATTGAAGAGTGACACTGAGAAAATACAGGTTAGGTTCTTTGTAAAGATTTACCCATGGATGCTACTGCAAAACAACCTAAAAGTCTAAAGAGATCAGAGTTCCCCACAGTGAAGGAGTTCTCAGTTTCAAACTTTGATGATGAGGGCAAAAGGAATCCTGGTCACTGCAGTTGCAATAACAGTTAAATATCTATATCCAAATTAACTCATAGGCACATTAGTTAACAGTCAAGCACACCACGCTGCAGTGCAGATGTTGTGCTTACTCTTTTCCAGTGGCTGGCTGGAGGACTTCAGAGGCTGGAAACCAGTGCACACTAGGCAGTCAGGGTAACTAATATAGGAGATGAGAAGTATTATTCTCAGACAATCAAACCAGTCTCACTTATTTCAGATTAAAAAGCATAAACTGTGAGAAATTTTCAAGAAATAATTTACCTGAGGAATATATCTTAATTTCCTTTAGACCTATATTTTTATACATATGTATATGTATACATGTCTTGGATTATACAATTCCAATATCTAACCACAATCTAAAATGAATCTTATAAGAATGAATGACCTACTAGAGTTTCGTAGACCAAGATTAATTTTAGTTAATCTTGAAGAAAAATTGTCCAGACTTCTTTGCTTGCAAAATTGAACTTGCAGATCTTAACAATGCATACTAGTTATTACATTACCTTTAACAGAGACACCTCCTGTCTTCTGTCTCCTGTCATTCATCAATAGCCCACTTGTAATGCAAATTCCTAACTAACAATAGCCCAGATTCCTCTGCTAGGTCTATATGTGACTTATTCGAACCACACGTTCTTTTTAAGAGAAAATCTGCTGAACACTAACCTAAAACAGCTAACTAGCCATTTTTTTCAACATGATAAGATTTTATTTCCAAGTCAACCGTAGATTTCTTAAAGGAAAATCCTACATGAAAAAAAAGTGACACACAGTATGATGATTCTTGAATTCTGAAACCAGGACAGTATCTTGCAATCTGAATGGTAGCCTTGCCTCCTAGAAATGTCTTTCTTTATCAGTTATGTCCTAGCCCAACCAATACAAGAGAGATGAGTGCATTTCTATATGACAGATTGATGTTGAATTATATTGTTTTACTTTCCCGTGTCCCTTCTTTCCCTCTCCTTCCCCACCTTCTGTTTTATACATCAGCTGCGCTTGTACACTTGCACTGTAAGATCTTCAGAACAGAAGTGGCTTCACTGAATGGTAGGACTATTATCTAACACAGAGAGATTTGGTTTTCAAATATCACCATGATGCAAAATGTAATTTGCTACTAGCAAAGAAAAAAAAGAATTGTTTTACTGTTCAGCTGCTGTGGCAGAAGGAAAACTTTCATATTTATTTCACTCTTCTTTAAGCTTTGGAAATTTAATTTGAAATTGGGTGATATGATGTGCATCTGAACTGCTTGCCATATTATTCTCTGATCCAAAGTATCTGTCACTTCATTTCTGGATGCTGTGTGACTTGCTAGCAGCCATGGCCTGTTCTGACCACACGTGGAAGATTTCTAAAATAGCCTTTAAGTATTCATTACATTTCCTACTTAGTAACATGGCTAGCTAGTAGCAATTCCTCTCCTGAGATTTAATTTACATTCCTCCAAGAGCTAAGACTGTATTTGTTGTTTCTTACTAAAAGTAATTGGTCCAGAGTTTGGCAATTTGCACTTTCCAGTAGATGAATACTAAAAGTCATTGTTGATGACAAGATATATCAAATTTGCCAATTGTGAAAGCCTGCTTGTAAATGTAGATATTCACATTTTCATGATAAATTTTAGCTTACGATTCTTCCACATATATTGTGACTGTAATCCTTCAACTTATGCTTCTTGCAATCTGCTGCACACAACACACTCAGCTCCTTAGCAGAGTCAAAAGGATCCTGTGCCTTTCCATGCACACCGTGCTAGCCTTGCAGCCTGCAGCATGCAAGCACAGGCAGATTTAGTGCTGCCTGAGAAATTGCTCCATCACCCTCACGTGAAAGATGCCTGCCCACTCCACCACGTGAAGATAAAAGGTCATGACACACAGACATTAGAAAATACAATTTTATGTTCCTTGTGCTTAGACAGAGATGTCTGCCTGTTGCCCTGAGACAAGGACTTATTTCTGCTCTGTGACCACATCTCAGGGAGTTCCCAGCATTTTCTATCAGCTGGGTTTGAGGCATGCCCTGCTCAGTAGTTGCATTTCTGATATTTTCTTTTAATGTTGCTTCCTCCCATGCATCTAACTTTAGATTTTGGATATTATTTTGGAAGCAAGGTATCTCTGAGTCAAGAACTGCTTTCAGATAGGGAGCTTCAGTTCTCCTTATTGGATTAAACTGGTGAGTTTTCTCTGAAAATGTTGTTAACACAAGCCTCTGCAAGCCTCTGTGGAGGCTGGAAATATTGCTACATTGTCATTGTTAAACACACCTTTCCCAAAGCCTTTATCAGCCAAATGTGTCAACTATTCTCTGAGATGATCAGATATTTGAATTGTATTAATGCCATTATAATTAATCCAGATTTCCAGGAAACTATAAATTTCTCAGCCTGGTTTCTACTTTATTTATTTATTCTTTTTTTAACTGCTGAAACCACGCCAAAAGTAGGAGATAAAGTAGATTATTAGAGATGTAATTTTAGATTACACTATCTGATTTAAAGTGTTCTAAAATACAGTAAAATACTTTTAATACTACTGTTTTTATCACTAGATGGACTTTAATTTCAATGTAACTGAAAAGCAGTTCTGTTTAACGGCTGATAGGGTTTAGTCCAAGATCTACTTTTCTGTATTATTTAAATTGCCAGAATTTTTTTCTTAACAGAGTCTCTAAAGAGGTGAAACAGTAATTGTGAAAGAAAAATAGCAATTTTACTGAAATATATCCTATTAAATAATTCATTTGTATGTGAATACAGAACTACATTTCACAACAGAAACAATTTACAAGTGGCCATTCAGGCATTTAAAAAATACATTAGTGCAGTTTCCCCAAATGACACTGCACATATCAAAAGGAATGATCAGAAGGCATTCAGAAATTCTATTAGCAATACTTTCAATAGCTGGAACATAAAGGTGTACATATAGCCTATATATCTTCAGTGAAAAGCTATGTGTTATCTTGTATTCAGGGCTGTTACTTCAATAACCAACTAAACTAAAGAAAATTATATTAAATAAGTTAATGATACTTAAAACTTTTCTTGTTTCCCATTGCCTCTTGGTTCAATAACTTCTATCTCAACAAATGTTTTCTGCATATTGCTTTAAAATTAGTCTAATATTAAGGGTGTCTAGGCAGCATTCATTTTCATGGCTGAATTCTTTCTTCCATCTATTTCAAAAATCTATCTTTTCATTCATGGTCCAATATCATCTGAATTTATTTCTATGCTGATCTAAACTTCAGCACAAGAGGAGCAGAAGAAGATCAAAACTGTTGTTGAGAATTCTGCATCTGCAGTAAATGTAATTTGGGGGTTTAATTCAAGCTAGTGTGTTTTCTGAACCTGTCACCCCACCATACATGATTTCAATCTGCTGGAAGAAGCAGTCTTTGCTTGGGACCATTATTTTCCCATTAGAGGCTAGACTGCATTTGGTGAGCACCGGAAGCAAAGTTTCCAATGTCATTATCCCTGAAAGGAGTCTCATTTTTGTGTAGTTAAATGTCTTTTTGAACCAAATCAGTATTAGGGGAAATCAAGGGATTTTTCTCAGTATTGCATTGCTGCCCCAAACCAAAATGCTAATGTAGACAGAGCCTTAATGTTCTGATTTTTATTACTTTGATTTGACAGTTCTGCTGTGCTTTCTTCTCCCTGAGTTTGCTAGGTACTGCTCTGTGATCCAAGCACTCCTTCTTTATCCATGTCTCTGAGGCAATGAACCTTCTATTGTTTTTAGCAAAATGAAAGAACTTCTAAAAAAGGTCAACTCAGAAGAGCTGGTGGTTAAAGAAATTTCAGTTAAGTGTCAAATACACCTTCTTAAGCAAAAGAAGGCATGGAACCCAGGCCTCCTATCCCCACAAACAGATAAACTCATCCCACTCAAATATCATTTTCACTAGTAGCATTTTTTTTTAAAAAATAGTCGTGTTGTCCTAGCCCTCCTTATCTTTCAGAGAAGCACTAGCAACAAGGCTAAGGATTGCAGAATAATATAAATCTCTCCATTCAATCCCAGCTGGGTGCTGAAGTCAACAGAGAAGCAAAACGAAAGTTACCTCCTCTGCAGTCCCCATCAGCCTCCTTGGGCAGCTCTGTGCCCAGTGCTCTGGACTGGAGCATCCCAGTGGAGAGTGCCTGCCTCTCTTCATGCACTGCAGGGTTAGCCACCTAACACATTGCCAAGATGTTTTTTGCTGAAGACAATAAATGTATCCAGGATTTAAAAAGTCATAAAACATCACAGTTTATAGCCAGGGGAGTTTACATTTTAAGAAAAACATATTTCATGAAGACAAGAAGCACTTGAAATCTACAGGAGGTGAACACTAGAAGTTTATTTAATATTATTGACTTCCTTACTTTTAGGGAGTGCAAAGACAGTAAATTGCTGGTGTAACATAGCATATCTGCAGGTCATGCCAGTTGACCAAAAAGGCTGAATAAAAGCACAGTGAGGTTGGTTCAAGAAATATTTCAGACTCCACAGACCTCCTATGAAGTAATCCTGGGAAGCCAACTCCTGCATTCTTCTTTTATTCTCAGCTAGGAAGCCTAAATATAAGTGAAAGGGATATATTCTAGAGGGAAGGAGAAAAAAAAAGGATAAGAAAGAACAGGTAATAGAACAAAGAACGACATTCTTTAGTCCATTCGAAGGCACAATTTCTAAGATGCAGTGTAATTCCCAATACAGAAGTTATTTGAGTTTAGAAATGCATTAGAGAGGCAGACATGTTAATGTGTTGCCATACTTGGGGAGATACAAAGACAAGAGAAAATATACACATGTATAAAGGCTTACAAAAATGTTTGGAGACAACAGAAACAAAAGCGTTTGCACTTATGTGGTTCCAGAACCCCACCATAGTTGTACTGTAACAATAGTTGTCATAAATTAGCTTTAGTTGTCACCTTCTGCATAAATCAAGGGAAAACTAGGTCAAGCTGTACTAACAAGCACGTAATTGCCATTGTTATCTCTAAGGTAAAGCCACCTCCATTTGTGACTTAGCATCACAAAAACTGCCAGTTTGGATCAGACCATGAGACTGTTTTACTCGGTATCCTGTCTCACTGTGGTTAGCATCAGATGATTTAAACAGGACCAAGAGATTCCAGCACTGACAAATAGAGAATAAATAGCTGATGATAGGACATATTTCTTCAAAGCACCTGTGACTTCATGACTGGTTTGTGTTGTGGAGCATAATCTTTAAACTTAATGTATATTAAGTAGGATAAAAAATATTTTTTAACTGTACATTTGAAATTATTTGTACAAGGAAACCAATGTTCTGAAATGTGAATTTGATTTGAAGTTGAGACGAAGCCCTGAATACTGTTTTGCTTGCAAATTCCAGTTTAGAAAGTTTATATTCTGACATATAATTGTTGTTAATGTGCATTTCCTAAATAACTGCAACATTTTATAGAACATCTGAGAAATGATACTTCTTCATCTTGGTATCTTAGATTTCAAACTGATTCCTGTAGCCTTGAAAGCACAATTTTACTATAAAGAAATACATTGGAGATCCAACCTGAATATGAATATCCTAGAGCTCCAGCTAAAGGAATTGCCAAAAAAAGGGAGCACATTGTCTTCTGTGTTAGAGATATGCTTTTGAGTCACCATCAGCTTAATTTAAAGGCAGATAGAAATAGGTAACATATTTAGAAAGATTTGTAAACATGAGAAAAAAAAGAAAGCTACACTTAACCTACTTATTTATTCATCAGGTTTTGTCCTTTCTGCAGGCAATAGCAGATTAAATGTTCACATTCTTGTTTCGTGTTTTGGCCTGGTTTCCAACACTGAAATGTCTGTCCTCCTCCTCATCCCAGTGTTCCAGATTGTAAATTTGATCCCACATTAAATTGAACTAGGAAACTGACGTGACCTGAAGAAAAAATATTTTTTTAATAAAAAAGCTACCTAGGTTACTATTTTTCAGATGAATCAACCCCATAGCATGAAATTTTTCTAAACATTGAATATTATATTTTATAGTTCTTCTCAAATTTGCAAGTAGACTTTATTCCAGACACTTGCATGGAGTTAATAATCCTAGTTCATTGCCAGCTATGGCTTTACACCAGATAAAAATAAGAAATAATTTTGATATGGCTAAATCCTGGGCCAATTTTTTAAGTTTATCAAAATATAAAATATTCATGGAGCTACAGTTTAAGTACTTTTTGCCCTCAATTTTGCCTTATGACCAGACTTCCAAACCAAATGGATTCATTTACATCAAACCATTTAAATGCAGAGCATGTTATAATCTAAAATGTGTTTTAAGACCGCTATTTGTGAGAAAAGTTTAATTTTTGTGAGAAGATAGTGGCTTCTTTTTGTGACCCTGGCAAGGCACTTTGCTTCTCCAAACCCATTTCCTTCTTGCCTACAGTGAGAGTTCTGATAAATATGGACCTTACTAACCATCTAAGACTTGCTGCCGGCTCTAAGATCTCAGTATACCGACAGTAACAGCAAGGACTATGACCCAGCCAGAAAAACAGGCTGGTTAAAAGCATGTCTTATCAAAGCATCAGTCAGGCAATGTAATTAACTTAGCCTGGAGGTCGTCATGTGTCCCCCTGTCTCAACTGGGCAGGGCTGTGGGGAGCAGGAGACCAGCCCTGATTCAACATCAGTGAGACAGGGACTGATGGCCCTGGGGGAGGGACCTGGGGTCCCGGGCTGTGGGCAGGGTGGGCTGAAGCCACAGGGGAGCTGAGCAGGGTCAGTGCCCTCCAGACCCCAAAAGGACATACCAGAAATGTGTTTTGACCAAGTCCCAACATGGTAAATCGTTCTCACTCTGTGTCCCACACGGAGATTATCTGCTTTCCCCCATGGCAAGAATAATCAACATTAAAGCTGGTCAGAAAATTCAGAGAAAATATTTGGTTTTTGTAATATTTTGCTGCCTCAAAATGCAAATTTTTTGCTAAAATAGTCCAATTGTGATGAAATCCCATTGAAAATCTGCCACCAGACAAGCTTTGAAACTTTCTTGGTGTCCTGCCAGCTCATCTCTATGGTTCCTCAATAAAGCACCTGCTAGGTGCCATGACCACTAGTTCTGGGTCTTCCAGGAGCTGCAGGACAGGCAGACAGGTGGATGTTCCTAGCGCCAAAACCCCATATTATTTCCAAGCAAATGGGAGCATTCCTGGATTTTGATCTAAGACAGAGTGAGAACAGTGTTTCAAACATCAAACTATGCCACAAAAGGGAATGATCTTTTTTTTTTCCCTTTCAGCTCTACTTCAATGTATTCAACAAATTGAAGAATGAAGGATTTTGGCAGCAGAACCTTTTTTTTTTTATCAAAGACTTAAAAAGAAATTAAGTGTGTTCTGGTTTGGGAGAGTTGCATTAATATGCAATTCTTTGTTATCATATGGACATTTGTTTAAACAAATCTTATTTGTTCACATGAAGATCTATATAAATTTTCAGACAGATGAGATGCAGTTGATCTAATCTCTCTGGATTACTATAAATCATCTGATGGGATGTCATGTAAGACATTGTATTAGTGCAGCTGAAGAGGGTAGAGATTAATAAAATCCTGTCAGATGGAGATGAGACAGACTCATTTTGGAGACGGGGGAAAGAGGAGAGAAAAAAATGAGTATGTTTAAGCATGCAATCTGAGTATGTAGAGTTTACCAGCAGAGCTCCTTAATAGAGCTTGAGGACACTCACAAATTCTGCTAAATGTGGAACTCTTGGACAAGGAGTGGAAGTATCCTGATTACATCTGGCCGTGAGGGAAAGATGAGTGATAGCCTTCATATTGCAGAAAATCAGAAGATTCAAAAGAACGAAAACACTGTCTGTCTTTAATGATATATATTCTAAAAATGCTATCTAAGAAGATAAAAGGCAAGGTCATCCTCTTAATACTGAGAATTTCTGCTCTGAAGTGGAATTTATCATTTGGAAGTGAGAAAAGAGAATAGTATTCCATGGCATTAGGTTAATCATGGGATAACACTGATTCAACAGCAGTGTAATGCTAAAAACCAAGTCAAGAATGTATCACTTGATATGGTTCTGTGAAGATGGAGAACTATTATTGTCGTGGTAAAAACTCATGTGTGAGGCTGAATAAAATCCCTGTCACCTGTACTCGGAAAACATGAGATCATGCTAGAGCAAACACAGAGAAAGCAGAGTAAAGGAACTGAGATACTATCACAGAAAGTGCAAATAACAGTTCCTTATAATAGTCCGGGGAAGTATAGGGCAGTGCTGCTGTCTGCGCATACAGCAGGAGGTAATCACTGCTGCAATAAAAAGAACTGTTTGGCTAAAGAAGAATATTAAATAAAAAGTGAAGGAGTGTAACTTTGCCATATACCCAGGGAATATTTAAACCTACTGAAGGAAAAATTTAGGAAATATCAGTGGCAAATGGAATAGCAAAACTAGCAGTAGACTGGGGGTTTGGGGGATTGTTTTATCAATTTTTAATCTTTTAACGTCAAGGATTTTTTGGATAACTTTATAAAGTGGATGGGTACTTTACCATTTCCTGCAGTAGGAACAACACCAGAAAGTCACTTCTAGTTAAATTTAGAATGACATTCAATTACATTTTAGGTCCCAATTTAGTTGATGGGCAAACGTAGGATGGGTGGAAATAACTTTTACCAAAAACAAGAATGACATGATACTCAAATAAGCAGTTAGCCTGCACTTAATTGAGAAAAAGTGTATCAAATTAGCCATTTTATCTTTTGCATAACAATGAGAAAGGATGATATAATTTTATGGACATTGATTGCAACAAAATCACATTATTTTTTCTCTTTTTTTTTCTTTTTTTAGTTTATTTTGAGTTTGAAATGTTTGATAGTTAGGACATTAAAGGGAGTATATGGATCACTTCTGGTTATGTCCTAGAAGAAAGAACTGACCTAATATAAGAAAAAGTGTATTGTATTAGTGTAGTAAAGGCTTTACAAACAGCGTAACAAAGAGACTGCTATGAATATTACTGTCAGCCTCATAATTCCAAATCATAATTCTCTAATAAGAGACATAAAAAGAATAGCAAATAAGGGCCAAATAATTTTAATGATATCAAAGGCCTTAATCAACAATTTGCTTCATTAAACACAGAATGCATCTCAGCCTGACAGAAATTCAAATCTGATTAAAAACAGGACAAGTGGTAATTTAGAAATGCTTGTCAAGGAAGAAATCAACTGAAAGTATAATTCTCAATCCTTTTATGTGCATCAGTGGGATACTAATACAATTGTGCAAAAGCCACTTGACTGTGTTCAAGTTAAATGAACTCAAACTGGGTAGATGTTGTGGATGGAGTGACATACTTCACTCAAAAGAGAGAGGTAGAGACAGAGACCGCTTTTAAGTGGATTTTTTAATTATTAGATAAAAGAAAGGAACAGAAAGCCTCCAAACCTGTTATTCAATGCTGATACAGTACAGAAAGTGTGCTGTAAGGTACTAAGACAAGCTCAGATGTGATGTGCAAACACTTGGGATAAATGTGTGTTAGATTTTTGACTTCCTACAGTCAGAAGTCAAAAATTGTCATCAGATAAGATCTTTCAAACATAAATTTGTTGTCACAGAAGTTAAACAGATATTTTCCTACAGCTTTGTAGGAACTGTGGCACATTACAGAAACCATAATGGAGCAGCTAAAAAAAAAGGGATTTAACTATGTTATGGGAAACCCTAGAACTATACATAGTCATGGGAAGCCCTGAAACTATAAATTGGGATATTTGTTTAATCATGACATTCCTCGGAAGTTTTTCTCAGTCACATAACAGAGTAATAGACCATCTTCTTTCCATATATGAAGTGATACTTTTCCTAGATTTCAACTCCCCCAAGGATATTGCTAGAATCTCTAGCTCTCAACCTCTTTCTTCTAAGCAAATCTTATGCTTAAAATTTTGTATGACAGCTGCATATGTATATTCTTTGTAAAAATCAAAGATCTGGCAGAAACTCCACATTCCATACCAAGTTATTTCCTTAGTTTTGTGGCCAATTCATTGGTACTAAGTGCTGAAATGCTTATGTATCATTCCTTGTCTCATCTCAGAGCAAGACAAATATAATCTCTTCTGACTAATTAAAGAAGACACATGTAAAACTTAATATTAACAGATATAAAAAGTTTTAATATTCTCCACAATCTCATATTCTCCACATAATTTTGATAATGAAAAGTTCAGGAAAAAATTCTCCAGTCATCCACCTTATTCACAGAACCTCTGCTTTCTGAAATGAAAAAGTATCTCCTCTTCTGGGAATTTCAACAGTATTTCAACTATGGATGCAGTAGAACAAATAGAAATGAAGGATCATAAGATAAAACCTGAAGTGTTTTGGAAAAAGTATATCAAAACATCTTTAATACTTCTCCTAGGGGGAGATGTTTTGGAGACAGGAGCAGAGAGAACATAAACCGTGTCAGTGGACAGACATACATTTTTCCAGCTTCTCTCTTCCTCCTTGGCAAAACTATGCTTGCTGTCCATTTAAAAATTTTGCAATAAAGACCCAGGTAAAGAGAATAAATTCAAGAGAAGGGTTGAAATGAGAGATTTTATTTTTTTCTGAATGGCTGAAGAAGAAAAGTTCTGAAAAATTAGACACATACTTTTTTTCCTAGGAGAAATACTTAAAAATTAAAGATAAATTATATTATTACTGTCAAAAATCAGAAAACTTATCCCATATCCCTATATAAATTAAATTATTCTTACTATTAAGTAATACATAAAATTCACAGTAATTACATGGGAGACTAGGCTCTACCTACCAAAAGTCTTTATTTATTTCAGCATTTCTATCTTCCATCTAAAAGCAGAACCCACTGCATGAATTTTTTTTACCTTTGAATGAGAGTGGTGGTAGAAAGAGCTCCAGAGGCTTCTTATGCCATCTTCAGGAGAATTCTGCTTCAATATGCACTACCTCAAGAAAGAGCTTACACTAGCAAAGTTACTGAAACCATTTCTTGAGATGGTGATCATATTTTTAACAGGTTGGGACACATAGGAATTGAGGAATTGTAGCCTCATATTCTGGCACTCAAAGTACAAAGTCTCTTATATTTACCAGTTTTATACTCCAAAAGTTTTAATATAAAGTATGTCAGATTTCATTTTTTTCCACAGAAATTATAAAAAACACACATTCCCAGTAGAGTTTTCTTTAATCCATTTCCCTACCTAATTTCTTCCAGTAGGAGCAAGAAACTACACTCTTTTCTTTTGTGTTTTCCAGACAGATTACCTGAATGAAAGGCTTTGCATCAGGCATGCAGGCAGAGATAAGACACAGCGAGCATGACTTAATTAGACCCTATTTTATTAACTTGCTTCATTTGGAAGCTGTCCACTAATAATTCACACTGCATTGATCATCACTCCTTTCTTAATCATTTGTACATGTAGCTATCACCAGCTGCAGATCAGGTCCCCAGGCTCTTCTGGATGCCTTTATCAGCTTTTTGCTTGAAATTTGAAGGGATGAATAAACTGGTTCCAGTATAGTCCATACTAGACAGTGGCAGCTCCAGTAGGAATCTTCCTTTTTCTATTCCTTGATGGACTAAGCCTATAGTAAGGCCCTGTTAAACTGTAGCTGACTAAACCTAGTTCCTGAACTGTGTAAGTTGTTCCTGGCAATGACAGAGGGAAGACCCCAGATGTACTTCTGCTTCAATCAACCTAACTGTGAGAGAAATATTCCCTCCCAGTTAAAAAAAGGTTTTTACCATAAAAACTGGCCTTAGGCATCCTGGCTGTGCCCCTGAGGCCAGAGGGAAGTTTTGGACCAAGACTTAATCTTGATGGAGGAGGATCAGGATAGGAAGCATTTAAACAAACTGGAGAGGTGGGACTGGTTTTAGTTTGGAAAAGAGAACTCTCAGGAGAGATCTTCTCAACATATGCAAAAACCTGACGTGAGAGAATGAAGATGAAGGAACCAGGCTCTTCTCAGTGTTATCCACTGATAGAACAAGAGAAAACAAACACAAGACATTCCATCTGAACACAACAAATTTAATTTTTGCTGTGAAGACTGTCAAACATTGGAATAGGCTGTCCGGATAGGTTGTGACATCACCAGCCCTAAAGATACCCAGACTCTGGCTGGAAAAGCTCCAGAAGTGTTAGATCTATCCGATCCTGCTTGAGCACAGAAGTTGAACTACATGATTATGAAAGGTCCCATTCAACTTAAATATTTTTATAACTATGTGAAAATATTACTATTTTCTTTGTGTTACAAAGGGACCGGCGAACACATTTGTAATGCACACAAACTATTCAAAGAATTTATAATTTGATCCAGCAGTGGTTTCAAATAGACACCATAAAGTGGTTTCAGAATCACAGAATCATTAAGGTCATGAAAGAACTCCAAGATCAGTGAGTCCAACCTTTGACTGGACACTACCAGGCCAACTAAACCATAGCATTAAGTGCCATGTCCAGTCATTTCTTGAACACTTCCAGGGATGGTGACTCCACCACTTCCCTGGACAGCCCGTTTCAATGCTTGTGCTGCCAAAATGACATGACTTCTTATACTAGCTCATACACAGCTATCTTTCACTCTAATCAACAGACTAGCTCTGACTACAATTTTTTGTGACCACTTTTGTTGTGCTTTAGGACCTTTGTCTTCCAGTTTTAGAACTCCCTATGGTGTAAGCAAAGACAGACTTTGATTTGTGAATCTGATCACAGATGGTGAAAGGGATGGAGCTCCACTTTAAGTGGGCATTTACAATCACACAAAATGAACATTCCCTTGTAAATTACTGGCAGCACCAAATGCCAGTGTTTCAAGTATCAAGCTAAATTTTCCATGTTATATGTAGGGCACAGGAAAATCTAACATGAGTGTTTATTTTCATAAAAAACCATAGTGAACTATTTGATATATGATTTCAAAAAATTGAAAACTCATCATTTTAAATTGGACTTCTTTCAGTTTAGCTGACGCTGTCTAGGAATCAAATTTAAACAAGGCAATTTTAAACAAAAATAAACCCTTCTACATGTGTAATCTGTACTATTTTAAGTAATATTGTTCTAAATTAGTGTAAACTCGGGTTCTGTACCCAAACCAGTAAAGTACTGCAGAAGAAAAATAGCAAAGACCATGAAACCTTCTACATGTAAAAGAGAAGGGGCATGGAACATGCTCTGTAGTATTTAGTTGTGCAATCATGACATTGCTGAATTAGTTTCTTCATTCAAAATAGATATTTTGGTAATGGCATACAAAGGTGGCAGTCTGTTTCTTGCTGTCAGAATGAATCAGAAGCTTAACAATACTTGAGTTTGGTTTATTTCAAGTGCCACAGGGTATTTGCCTTAGGTCAATATTATTTTTGCAATAAGAGCTTTAGCTATAAGAATACATATACCTATGCCTTCAAAAGGAGAGCAAACAGTGCAAATTAACAGCTAAAACAGGGGCCCAAACCCTTGATCAGATGCCCCAGATATGATGCACCAGTGAAGGATTCTACCATTGCTTCTGCTTTAAACTCCATCTTTACCTGGAGCCCACTGCAAACACAACCCTATCCTTTGCTATGGCTGCACAGCATTTGACCCCAGCATAGGGAACTCTGGAGTATATGGTACAGCAATGTCTAAGCTGGTTCCACTTTTGGGCTCAGAAAGCAGGAATGCTGCTTTCTGTGAGATTGTTTGAGGTAAAGTCCCATTCTCAATATTCACAACCAGCTTTGTTGTTTCTTAATATGTCTCCAGATCCCAGCTGCCATATTTGAGCTTTCCAGAAGTTTTCATTTACTCCAGAGGTCTGAAAAAATCCTATCACACAATATAGATACCTCCATAGGAGCCCCAAGGTGTGCATGAATTAAAGGGAAATTACGTAGTGCATTACTGCCACTGAAAACTTTCAATAGTCAAATCAGTGTCTCCCCTGAAAGGTTCGCTCTGAAATAGCATAAGGTCTTGAATGTGATTTTCTTACTTTTTCTATTTCTGTAGTTCACACTTTGGTGATGATCTATTTTCTTCAATTAGGTGATAGAATTGATTGCAAATGAATCAAATTACTTGCTGTTATTTAATTTAAAGGGGAAAGACCCTTGTGCTCACAGGTCTTGTGCTACTAGGTATTTAAGAAAATCAACAAACATTCTAATACCCACAATAAAACCTGGAGATTAGCAAATCTGGATATTTGTCAGGTAACTTTTCAATGCACTATTCACACTATTTGAGCAGTGATTAGGTAAAGACATCCCAGTTAAATACTTATTGATCAATACATCTGAGTACAGTGTTATCTGATGTGTCACAGTTTTTAAAAAATGGCATGAAAATGCTTACCAAGGGTTGTATGATAATGTCACATGCTATGGGCAGCAGTGCGATTATGAAGTTTTTAGTGTTGTCATTTCTTGGCTTCTGTAACATGAAAAAATGCAGGTGAAAAGTATAATTTCCTGTCTGTAGGAAGCAAAGCCTTTTCTTCCAACCCAAGCCTCAGTCCTTCCAATGGCAGCAACATGCATCTAACTGCAACTTCTGCCCACTCTAACAAACTTTTGTAAACGGAGGGGACTGCAGTCTTCCAGACAGGATTTGCTGCCTGATACAAAATCAGCTAAGTTACTCATCTTTTTGGCTGAAAACTGTAGTGGCATGGCCTTCTCCTCCGGAAAAATTAGATGTAAAATGGAATGAGTCATATTTTTTCTCTATAAAGGACATGTGAGCAATAAAGGATGCATTTTCAAATCTTATAGTGAACCTTTGTATTTGCCATAGCTGTCAGTTTCACCAAAATTATTTAGAAAAACAAGCACAAATAATAGTTATATTAATGAGTGTTCTGTAAGGTGGTCATCAAGTTTAAACAGCATTTTTGAGGGTGAAGCAGACTTGAGAGTCAAATCTGGATAGATTTTGAATTATTCTGCTATTATGCTAGTATCATGTTCTTAGCATTATCATTGAGCAAACTTGCTTTTTGGTTTCTGTGTTAGTTACTCCTAAAAGCCAGTGATGGTCCAGATTTTTCTTGCTACTATAGAAATTGCCATGAAATTTCCTTCTGATGCCAAAAGTAGAAGTTTACACGCAGGTTTAAATGGTGAGGGACTAAGCACTGAGTCAGTAATCCAACTGACTTGCTTCCTTCTTTTCCAGTGTGCTGTCACATTAATCTGTCAGTCTTCTGTTGCTCGTAATTATTGTTCGTCTCCAGTGGTGATATAATATAACCCTGCTGAAAGTGGTTTCAACTTTCTTCTTTTGTTTGTTTGTTTTTTATTTAATGAGACTTTTCCAATGGCTTTTCTTGCTTCTTTGGGTACATACACCTGTATCAGAAGACCTCAAATTTGACAAGATTGTGCCTAAAATGACCTTTTCAAATGTCACTGAAATTTTGGTAATTGCGTTATACCAGTGGGTGCATTGTGCTCAGTCTCTGTACTCACATGAAGTCTTTTGTGAGGCCTCCCTGCCCTGTAAATCTTAAATTACAAGTGAATTTCCAAATGACAGACCAGCTCCAGCTATGTAAAGACTTCAGAGCACAGTACTATCAGCTGAAATTCAGACACAAGGTGTAGCAGAGATGTGTCAAGCTTTTGACAGATCAAAATGGTTTCAATGGTTTTGAGCCATTTCTTAGCAGCATGCTAAAGTGCCTTTCTCTCTTCATTCTCTGCACAGGAGGCCATCAGAGAGTAGGTGCAAGAACAGTGCCTTCTTTCCCCTTCCAGCTGGATCCCCAAAGCAGGTGGCCTGTCACCCTATTAGCTGCAGTAGAGTTATATGTGCTCCTTAGTTTCAATGCAATAGTGAAACACCCTCAAATATGAATGGATCTAAGGGCAGGTTTTTTGAAGCTGGAATTTCCATCCATTTTCATGCCCCTCTGATTGCCATCCAAATCTTTGTCCTCTTAGTGCTGCTATCTCCCATCCTCCACCTGCTACTATTTGACTGTAGTCATTTCAAAGATGCAGTGTGGAAAAACAGTGCAGTGCACTAATTAATTTGGCTATATTTAACTTTGAACTTTACCTCATTGGACATCAAGTTGCAAGTATCATTTTGGTGTGATTTGTCTGCAGAAACACAGCCACAGAGCTTAGATCAAGTTTAAACTCCTAGTTACTCACCACCTTCTGCATTCACAGTAAAAGCCAATCAATAGCAATGTCAGCTAAGCAGCTCACAGCAGAAAGGAGTTTGTGTACAACGCTTGCTAGTCCCAGCACTGAGCCGAGCATAACACCTGGACTCAGAGGATCCCTGCCCACTTGGTAGAATGACATAAGTTCATTAATGATTCTGAAAGGCAGAGTTAGATCTTCTTTCTATTCATAGTCCAGAAAATTGTGGTATTACTAAGAAAATTTAAATATTGGTTTAGAGCACTAAAACTGGACAGAATATCTGGACAAAAAAAATATTTCTTTTATTAAATTGATAAGAGATACATTAAAAAATTACAGTCTTTCATCAAGGGACAAAAGCATCTAGTATAATGCCACCTACACTGTTTTTTTGCCCTGCTGTTTGCTCTTAATACAATTAGGGCAGAATGGTACAAAGTGCATTTGATTTCTGCATTATCTGCATTCTGCAACCTGCTGCTCTTCTGCAGTGTTCACTGCAGGAGACTGACAAAGCGAAGAAGATCTAATGTTTAAAATCATTTCTCCAGCAGGCACTTTGCTTTCTCAACTCT
Source organism: Atrichornis clamosus (assembly GCA_013400975.1). Classification (NCBI taxonomy): domain Eukaryota; kingdom Metazoa; phylum Chordata; class Aves; order Passeriformes; family Menuridae; genus Atrichornis; species Atrichornis clamosus. The sequence continues at coordinate 16,607 of WBMZ01006173.1, read as the reverse complement.
TACTTAAAACCTAAGCAAGGTATAACTGCAGCCAACAGGCTCTGCAGAGATGTATCATTCTACACCCTGCAATTATCTCACAAAAAAAAAAAAAAAAGGAAATTTTCATGCTAAAATGCAATTTACAAGAAGTACCATTAACAAAACAGCAAGGACAAAGTCTGCAACTACCTCAGGCAAACCAAAAAATTACCACCACCAAAATCCCCCCACTTCTCAAACAATTCTTGCCCATGGCATCTTTGAGCTTGAGTTTCTGCTCAGCTGTTATCTCACAAGTAAATAAAAGAATTTATTTGGAGTTCCAGTTCCTGTGTCTTTTACTGATCTGAGCTGCTTATTCTGCGAACACCTTCTCTAGAAGCAAGAATTTTGAAAATGAGTAATTCAGTGCTGAGTAGGACTCATTAGTACCTCATTGCAGGTGTCGTATTTGGGAAGAAAATGTGGCAAGAATAATTCATATTTTTGGGCACAATTTATATGTGTATATATATAGATTTCATTCAAAGTTGGCTTGAGTCAGATAAATATAATTAAATGATAAAATAGAGACATCTTTTTTAACTATACTTTTAGCTGTGTTGCAAAGTCATGATAGAAGACTTCTGGCTTTCACAGCTTGTTTGTTTTCAAACTGGGGTTCAAAAGAGCCCTAAAATTAATCATGTAGCCTTTTTGCCAGGTTTAAGAGGCAAAGGAGAAGGTGAATACTCAAATGTACTCAACTGCTGCAGTTCTCAGAGGCAAAAGGATACAACTACAGGAAAACAAAAAAACAAAACCTAACCCAAAAACTCCAATGTCAATCTGAAAAAGTTTTTTCCAGATTTTTTCCATGAAAAAGATTTTGTCTTCCCATAGAACTTGTGGGGAGGCTTAACTTCAACCTTGATGTTTCATGATAGATAAGAGCCTCTAAGGATGTCTATGCTACTGAAGTGGAAATGCACTGTAGCTATTAACACTAAGACAAAACCTTGATTTCTGAGTGATGGCTGCAGGTTATTTAGATTGAGAGGGTAAAGTCACAGACAAAGTCTGTACCTATCATGAAAAAAAGAGTCATCAAACCCTTTTGTGAATGGGCTTATGCTGGTAAAATTAGCTCTGTTACCTATGCTGATGCTCATGAATCAGAAACACTTGCTACAGTGATAAGTACCTCAGCAGACCTGATTGGAAGTAATGGCATATGAATAAAGACATAATAAGGTGAAAGACACCTACTGTGTTGTGTTTTCACTTCTTCAAGACTGGCTTTTATTTTTTCATTTAATTTTAAGTCTTTAGGATCAGTGCTTAATTGACTCCTGAGAAGAAACTCACTAATTTACAATACAGGTTTCTGCTGGGCTCTCAGTCTGATGAAGGCAGCTCTAGGGATTTGCCCCTTCAGCAAACTTTTTGGATTTCAGTGTTGCTCTGATAAATGTACATTGAAGATGAAAAGTTAACTGTAAAAGAAGATGTGCAAAGCTGTGAGAACTGAGGAGGAGATCTAGATGTGACAAAAAACCGGGAAAAGCAGACTCAAAAAGAAAAAGTAATTCCTCCAAGTGCAAAAAAAAAAAATTAAAGACCCTTGAGATTCTGCTACTGAGCTGCTTATTGAGCTGGTTAAACTGCTGACTGTGGCTTTACTGTGATGTCCTTAAATGTTCTCTGTTCCCCTGAAATATCTGCCAGTCTTTTCTTTTAAGAGAATTGAAAATGATAGGCTTGATGTTTAGTTATCAGCTGAAATTTCTATTCTAGCTCTCTGTCTGACAGCTACGAATGTGCTGGACTTCTGCAGAGTGCTGTGCAAACATCTATCTCCCTATCCTGATGAGGAAGGAAAATCAGGCAGAATGATTCACAGCATGGCTTTTTAACGCAGGAGCTTATAGTCTCACCAAGTATATGTCTGTTGATATTCTTACACCATTCCCAGAAAATTCCAGCACTAAAATGTACAGGAATCCTAAAGCACAGTAAAGAGGCAAAATACTACAACACATATTTTTGGTATCTTTAAATCTTCTTCATCAGAGTAAATTAAAGCATTAGATAGTCTTGTTACCGCTTCCATGATAAATGACAAAATGTAAAGCTGTCCTCTAGAGAATGTCAGAACACAGGAATGTTGTGCCTTGGAATTATTTTAATGCTGCAGAAGAATCCTTGCTTGTCTATGAGAAAAAAAACTTACACCACTGCAGTTCATAATGAAGTTACCACTAGTTTAAAGATGATTTCACATGGACTACAATTTAAAAAAATATTTTGTCTCATATGAAATCTTTGGTTTGTTGGGTTTTGTTGTTGTTGTTGGGGGTTTTTGGTTTGGGGTTTTTTTGTGTTTTATTTTCAATTCCTTTTCATTTCTATCCTATTTCAAAAACACAGTACTAAGTTTTTCTGGGCTTGAGGTTTCTAGATGTCATGCACGGGTTACCAGCAGTGCCATACTTTTCTTTTCAGCCAAGGTTTTGTAGTGTGTATGTGTACATAGAGATTTTTCTTCTTGAAAGCTAAGAGCACTGCTAAACTGCTAATGCAAATAATTCAAAATCTGGAAATATCAGAGTTCTGTTTTCCTGTACATTATTATCATATTTCCTTTTTTTTTTCTGCTGTTCTTCATTGAAACACAGTTCCATCCAGTGCCCAAAGGAGCCCTGCAGCTCTAAGAGGCTTTCCATCAAGAGCAACAGGCTAAGCTAATCTCAACGAAAACCTGCTTGCTGTGTCTCTAAATCTTCACAGCAAAATGCATGGTCTTATACTTTATATATAAAACATTGAACTCAATACAGAACTGTTACCTGCTTTTCTGCATTTTCTTAAGGTGTTCAACAGCAAAGTATTTCAGCATTTTACCAAGATACATTTTCTTATAGCATTCTCAGGAACCAGGAGTCGTGTACAGGGTGGAGTGTTGAAGAGAATTGGTTATGAACAGGTCAGTATATCAGGAAAATAGATTAATTCTCATATTCATTTCTGTAGGTGAAAAAGAAAGTTACTAGAAATAACTAGAAATAATGGCAGTATTTTTGCAATTATATTTTTATTTCATGGCTGATGTAATAAATTAGGAGTTATGATGTATATTAATAATGCTTAAATAAATTGATTGAAATAATGTTTTTTGGAAGATTGGTACAATGCTTGATCTTTCTATAAGTTTCTAGACCTCATATCTCCAAGGTTTTTCCAACAAGCTTCGTATTCAATATATTAAAGGATTATTTCCTATATATATATACATACTATATACTGATTACTATACACTAGAATTAATAGTCACCAGATATGCTGATCTAGATGTAGTTTAACTTCCCAAATATCCCATCGTTTCTTTAATTTAAGTAGATTTTTTCCACATTTTCATTTTAACTCAAGCAATGTTTCCTTTTTAGGTTTTTGAAAAAGACTCAAGTATAGCAAAGATGTAAAAGAAGTCTCCAAAGAATACATTTACTCTTGAAATTTTAAAAAAAAAAAATCTGTATCTTTTTGCATGAAGAATGATTGGTATAATGTTCCTTGAACTGTGATCTCCCAAGAAATGAAGAGATAGCACAAGCCAAGCTAGAGGGGTTGCCAGTAGTTGATATCACCTTTCCATGCTTTCTTCTGCAGTGGGATAACTGCTGAGGCAACCCCTGTATCAAGTATGTTAATTTCAGCTTTGTGCAATCACTTTGGCCTGCAGGAGGTGAATCATTCAGCCATTTATCTGCTAATCAATTCTGACATCTTCCAAGAACAGGAATAATTAATCACACCTCCCTTGATTTTGTGTTTTCATAAACAACATTGTTCTGCTGTCAAGATCTCTTTGTTCGATATATTTGGGAGCATGCCACCTGTGACTCAAGACTGCTTTCTTTCATGACAAAGAATCATGTTGATAAAATAAGCTTTTTATTCCAATTTAATTATACTATAGCTTTGTTTAAGATGATACTTATTTTGGCTTGCACTGGAGTGTAATAAAATCCTGTGGAAAGAAAAAGTATCACAAATACTGACTCATTCATCTCCATACCTAACACTGGACATAGTGTTTTGCCACTCTGCTTTATCTTCCATTCATGTTTATTATTCTGTGGCTAGTTTGGACAATGAAGTCTACTAACAGCTACTGTACTTCGAGGTTACACATCATTGCTCCAGGAATATTGATCTGCCTGTGCTGTTGTTCTAATTTCTAACTTTTTCCAGAAAGCATTACTTGAGATATTCCATGTATTTCCAGAGGTAAACATATTTCAGGTGGCTTTAGTGATTTTCCTACACTCTTTCCCTGCATTGGCTGTCACATCACATTAGATATATCCAGCTGTATTGTTTGATGCTGCATGGGGTATACACATTTCATCATTCCCTCTCAGCATGTTGCTTTTCAATACTCCATGTCGGTCTGATCTTATGTAAGGCCTCTCTTTCAATGCACTATGTGGTAGCAAATCCTGAAGAGTAGTCAGGACGATGAGAGACAATCAAACTGTGTCTCAAGTGTCACTAATGGACTGTTTCATCTATCTGGCTGAATAGGTCTCAGACCTCTTAACAGCCAGTTTCCTGTATTGCACTGAAAGAGACCACTTACGCAAGCTCTGGAGTGACAAAGTCCACCACTGAAACTAATCTGGGTTAAAGACTTCCTTCCAGTATTCAGTCAAAAACGTCTTTAGACACTTCTTGTCACTCAGCAAAGCCACACACATGCAGACAGGACCTGTGCAACAGATGATGATACCCACACCCAGACTTACTTTCCCATAATATCCTCGCACGTCCATATAATGGGAAAAGCTGCAGGCTGTTTATGAACCTGTGAATAAAAACAAATATACAATAATTACCTAAACAATTTAATTGTCTAAGTCACATTAAGATCTTAGTTGCCAATATGGTGCCTCTCTACATCTCTTGCTACCTATGCAAATTTGAAAATAAAGTCTTCTAAATTTCATATTCTTCCTGCTTCATAATGAGTTCAAGTTACTTCAGAATTTCCCCCTGCTTTTCAAAACAGAGCATACAGGCTCATTTAAGTGTTTGCTTAACAAATCATTCCTGAGAAGCAGGACCAGTTAAGAAAATACAAATTCCACAAATCCATTTTATACATTTACTGAATATACACTGAAAATAACAGAGATAAAGAGAAAAATCAACAAAGTAATAACTGTCAAACTATTTGGAGGTCTTCACTGTGGTGTTTAGTTGTTCTCTGTTGAAGGAATAAAGAAAAAGAACATGCAACTTCAGGATACCAAAAAGAATGGTATAAGCACCAAGTGAAAAGTTATTCTATCTCTTATAGTATCATGACACCATTGTAGCACAATGAAAAATTATTCAAATGGTTCGTAAATGAAAACACCTACATGTAGATACGGCTAAGAAAAGGGACATGAAATTGGGGTGGTTTAAAAGAAGATGGAAATTAAGCTCCAAGCAGCCGCTTCCCTTCCCACCACCCCCTTTACTGAGAAAGGGACAAGAAAGCAGAGATTATGGGTTGAGACTACAATTTACTGGAAAAACAGTAATGAGATTGCATCTGTTTTGATAGTTTCTTTCAAGGATTCCATTATTTTAGCCAATTAGTTTTGAATGTCAAAAATTAGAACAAAGAACAGAGTCTCAAAACAAGGTTATATTTTGCCCCTACTTTAAAATACCTGACAACCAGATACTTGAACAGAATGGAGACCAAACACAAAAAAAAAAGCACCAAGACAATCAGAAGAGAACAAGCACAAAATTTTAACATTCCAGAGTTATCTAAATTAATCGATATCACCTAAGATTTTCTTTAAGCATCTATCTCTCTTTATGGAAAGATTTGCCACAATTTGAATTAGGTACTCAAATCTAACTTCTACTCACAGGTGAGTTCCTTATTTGTTAAGCTAAGTGAAGTGGCACTTTCTACTCTGTCAGGGGAAGCTGAAGCCTCTCTAATTCTTAGCTGAATCTGGGGAATCCTGGGCTCTGATTCCCAAGACTCCCATTCCACTGGCATGTTGATAAGTTCACTAATTACAAAGCTTGATATTTAGGTTTCATTCACTTCTCCTCTTCTGTTATTTTTTCTTAGCCTCCTAAATTCCTTTTTCTGTGTTTCCTGGTTAAAATACTTTGTGAAGAACACTGGCAACAGCCCAAGCTATGGAGAGCATTTAGTGCCGGAAGATAAAATTTGGAATACGTATAAGGCAGAGGATATATTAAATCTAGGTCTCCCATTTGCTGTTCAAATCTGTAAACATCAGTAACTGCATTTTAAAAGAAAGAATCAACTCCAGTTTGTTGTCTGAATTAATAGCTCTCTGTACATTCAGGTTTCAAGCCCGAGGGAAGAGAGAAATTTATCTGCAGCCTTGCCTCTATTATCTCATTTCCAGAGAAGATGGAGTTTCAGAAATACCCCAGGCTTAATGTTTCCCCTTTGCCTTGTTGCTAGGAGTGTCCTCCCTCAGCAGCTCACAAATGTCTTCTCAGGCATGCAACTCTCTTCAGGCATTGCACAAAGATCATAGGCACTCAATCCTATATTTTTGATCCTTTGTGATTCTCATAGGTGTATAATTTAGAGGCTCCTTCTGCTTTCTCACACATTGTACTTCTGATAGGTATATGCATCTAAAGACAGACATTGCAAACATTATGGAGACACAATTAATGCTGTTCTGTGTAAGCATATTGACCATGATTAAAAAAAAAAAAAGTTTGCTAATTTAAATATTGAGTAATTTATTTACTAATGTAACATGAAAAGATCAGCTGGAGAAATAGATTGTTCCTGTGCTCTTAGCCTGTAAGCAATCTTAAAACAAAAACCAACTACTTCAGAAAATATAATACAGAGGAGACACAAATCTTGCAGAAATTCTTGAGAAAGATATACTTTTTTATTATATTCAGACTATGAATTTCCATGTAACGGAGATCGACCAACTGTATGCATCACTGTGTGGTAGAGATCTGAATGATGCTGACTCATGAAATCTGACAAAAGGTCATTAAAAAAGAAAGCATTGATTGTGACTTCAGCAAAAAAATTTTGAGAAAAAGATCTATGTATGTAAAAATTCAAATGTGTGGTTACTACTAGTAAATTATTCTGAATTTACCGTAGGATAGATGTATAAATGGGAAGAAAACTACAGAGATTGAGGTCTTAATTCAAGCAGTACGTACAATCTTTAAAATTTCCCATCATTTTCCTAGGGATTTAAAGCCCTATGTAATTTTGAGGATCTATGTTCCAGCAAATACCTAAGTTCTGCATTGTTCTATCCAATATTGATTAAACATCTAACTCAGTGTATCCTTAGATCTGCTTCTACATTGCTGTCAATAGTAGTTATGTCTTGGCAGGAGTGTGTAGTAAAGAAAAAAATCAACATTTCTCCCAAGTACATGTCTCTACAACAAATATGAGGAAGATAATACTAGGATGTCTTTGAAATTTAAGCAACTTTTAGATCAGTTAGCAATGGTAAGAAGATATTCATGGTCATTCTGCTTGCAGGCATGTCCATCTGCAAACCCTTCTTTCCACCCAGTAACTTTTTCACCTGTTGATTCATTTCCATGCTAATTGATATGAAATCAATTATCTCAAAGACAAGATGTTTCAGGAAACGAGGAAGAAGGTAGAAGAGTTTGTTAATAATTTTCCTAAATGAAAGGCTAAAACATGGCCCTTCAAACACACTCCAATGCAAACTCCATATCAGAATTTAATTTGAAAGTGAAAGTGTAATTGAGCATAGTGCTTCTACTTCAAAAACAGGTCTCCTATCAAGTGTTACTCCTATGATATTCCTCTGAAAAATCAAATTGGTGTTTGCTTTCTACTCATTTTGATAGTGGGATAGGAACTCTATTATGTTTCTTGTGCAGCTAATGTTGCAGTGGTGCCTTACATGTACTGCCAATACAGGCTTCAGACACATCTGCCAATGTATGGACCACTGCTTCCTGGCTGGTTTTTAACATTCATGTGAGATGAGTAGACTCACAGTTTTGGTACAGAGCTTTTGTAAAGACTGCACTCAGGCAGAGAAAGGTGACTGCACAAGCAGTCGTAGCTTGGTCAGAGTATTTTGTTTCTTCTGCAACACTTGCTTGTTTTTTGGAATGCTAGAAGTCAAATTCCCACTTAAGTAAGATATTATTTGCAGTAATAAAGAAATAACTACTACAACATTTAATTCATTCTAAATACATATAGATAGTAGGAGTGAAAATAAATAAACTGATAATTATAGACAAATTTGTCAGTAGGATCAAGATTTCTATGGTAAAGAAATGGACAACTCATTTGCAAAACACACACAGGGTCATCCTGTGAGCTCAATTTGTCCTCAGCTTCTGGAGAGACACTTTCAAAAGGTTCAGTGTTACAGCATAATGACAGCAGCAATGAAATCCCCATAGAAACTCATAGAGCATGCTTGGGTAATGCAAAAGGTACACAAAGATATGAAGGTTTTGATTTTCTAGAGAGGAATAACCAGAAGCAGTAAGGCCTCCATCCCTGGCAATGTTGAGGAAAAATTTTACCGTGGGATTTCTCCATTTATGAATATTGGCATCCAGAATTATGTCTCCAAGAAATATTATTTCCTCTCTATATGACTTTACTCAAACTGGGAAAAATTTTATTAGTTTGCCATTTAATTTCTTTCCCCTCAGGTTAAAATCTGTCAGAGCACAGCAAAATAACAACAAGAGTTTTCATCATGCCAATTCACCTTTTTACTCTGTATATTAGAATTGGTCTTTTAGACATTGTAAAGTATTTGAGAAGTAGTGACGGGGTAAAGCAAAAAAATCAAGAAAGATGAGACTATAATTATCTAGAGGCTGTGTATCTTCTGTAATTATGTACCCCTATGCAATAGTGACATAAACAACTTGTTCCTTGGAAATTTCCATCCATTCACATGATGATGATATTTCGCACTCAGTGTGCCAAGAGTTTTGCTGGAAATAGTGTGCAAGGCTGAAGACTGAAAAAATCAAATTCCCTTTGCAACTCTGCCACAAACTTGATGGAAAATCCTAAGAAGTATTTTAATTTTTCCCATTTTCCCATCTGTGAAATATGATTTTTTTTCATAAATGTTCAGCATGGCTGATCATTTGTTTACTCATACATGGGCAGTGCTTGTAATCATTGGATGGAAAGAACAAAATAGTTACAATGTAATTACTGAGTAATAGCAGGAAAATTGCTAACTGATGTGTGAAACCTGATGCTTCAAGGTCTGCTTCTAGATAGAAAATTCATGCCTGAATTGACACATCCAAGTCACAAACCTCATTTGCTATATTGTCTCCTACTCTTTTCCAAACTCTTAGACTTCCAACTCATTTTTCTTCTTTTTTTTCTTTTCTTTCTTTTCTTTTTTCTTTTCCTTTCTTTTCTTTTTTCTTTTCCTTTCTTTTCTTTTTTCTTTTCCTTTCTTTTCTTTTTTCTTTTCCTTTCTTTTCTTTTTTCTTTTCCTTTCTTTTCTTTTTTCTTTTCCTTTCTTTTCTTTTTTCTTTTCCTTTCTTTTCTTTTTTCTTTTCCTTTCTTTTCTTTTTTCTTTTCCTTTCTTTTCTTTTTTCTTTTCCTTTCTTTTCTTTTTTCTTTTCCTTTCTTTTCTTTTTTCTTTTCCTTTCTTTTCTTTTTTCTTTTCCTTTCTTTTCTTTTTTCTTTTCCTTTCTTTTCTTTTTTCTTTTCCTTTCTTTTCTTTTTTCTTTTCCTTTCTTTTCTTTTTTCTTTTCCTTTCTTTTCTTTTTTCTTTTCCTTTCTTTTCTTTTTTCTTTTCCTTTCTTTTCTTTTTTCTTTTCCTTTCTTTTCTTTTTTCTTTTCCTTTCTTTTCTTTTTTCTTTTCCTTTCTTTTCTTTTTTCTTTTCCTTTCTTTTCTTTTTTCTTTTCCTTTCTTTTCTTTTTTCTTTTCCTTTCTTTTCTTTTTTCTTTTCCTTTCTTTTCTTTTTTCTTTTCCTTTCTTTTCTTTTTTCTTTTCCTTTCTTTTCTTTTTTCTTTTCCTTTCTTTTCTTTTTTCTTTTCCTTTCTTTTCTTTTTTCTTTTCCTTTCTTTTCTTTTTTCTTTTCCTTTCTTTTCTTTTTTCTTTTCCTTTCTTTTCTTTTTTCTTTTCCTTTCTTTTCTTTTTTCTTTTCCTTTCTTTTCTTTTTTCTTTTCCTTTCTTTTCTTTTTTCTTTTCCTTTCTTTTCTTTTTTCTTTTCCTTTCTTTTCTTTTTTCTTTTCCTTTCTTTTCTTTTTTCTTTTCCTTTCTTTTCTTTTTTCTTTTCCTTTCTTTTCTTTTTTCTTTTCCTTTCTTTTCTTTTTTCTTTTCCTTTCTTTTCTTTTTTCTTTTCCTTTCTTTTCTTTTTTCTTTTCCTTTCTTTTCTTTTTTCTTTTCCTTTCTTTTCTTTTTTCTTTTCCTTTCTTTTCTTTTTTCTTTTCCTTTCTTTTCTTTTTTCTTTTCCTTTCTTTTCTTTTTTCTTTTCCTTTCTTTTCTTTTTTCTTTTCCTTTCTTTTCTTTTTTCTTTTCCTTTCTTTTCTTTTTTCTTTTCCTTTCTTTTCTTTTTTCTTTTCCTTTCTTTTCTTTTTTCTTTTCCTTTCTTTTCTTTTTTCTTTTCCTTTCTTTTCTTTTTTCTTTTCCTTTCTTTTCTTTTTTCTTTTCCTTTCTTTTCTTTTTTCTTTTCCTTTCTTTTCTTTTTTCTTTTCCTTTCTTTTCTTTTTTCTTTTCCTTTCTTTTCTTTTTTCTTTTCCTTTCTTTTCTTTTTTCTTTTCCTTTCTTTTCTTTTTTCTTTTCCTTTCTTTTCTTTTTTCTTTTCCTTTCTTTTCTTTTTTCTTTTCCTTTCTTTTCTTTTTTCTTTTCCTTTCTTTTCTTTTTTCTTTTCCTTTCTTTTCTTTTTTCTTTTCCTTTCTTTTCTTTTTTCTTTTCCTTTCTTTTCTTTTTTCTTTTCCTTTCTTTTCTTTTTTCTTTTCCTTTCTTTTCTTTTTTCTTTTCCTTTCTTTTCTTTTTTCTTTTCCTTTCTTTTCTTTTTTCTTTTCCTTTCTTTTCTTTTTTCTTTTCCTTTCTTTTCTTTTTTCTTTTCCTTTCTTTTCTTTTTTCTTTTCCTTTCTTTTCTTTTTTCTTTTCCTTTCTTTTCTTTTTTCTTTTCCTTTCTTTTCTTTTTTCTTTTCCTTTCTTTTCTTTTTTCTTTTCCTTTCTTTTCTTTTTTCTTTTCCTTTCTTTTCTTTTTTCTTTTCCTTTCTTTTCTTTTTTCTTTTCCTTTCTTTTCTTTTTTCTTTTCCTTTCTTTTCTTTTTTCTTTTCCTTTCTTTTCTTTTTTCTTTTCCTTTCTTTTCTTTTTTCTTTTCCTTTCTTTTCTTTTTTCTTTTCCTTTCTTTTCTTTTTTCTTTTCCTTTCTTTTCTTTTTTCTTTTCCTTTCTTTTCTTTTTTCTTTTCCTTTCTTTTCTTTTTTCTTTTCCTTTCTTTTCTTTTTTCTTTTCCTTTCTTTTCTTTTTTCTTTTCCTTTCTTTTCTTTTTTCTTTTCCTTTCTTTTCTTTTTTCTTTTCCTTTCTTTTCTTTTTTCTTTTCCTTTCTTTTCTTTTTTCTTTTCCTTTCTTTTCTTTTTTCTTTTCCTTTCTTTTCTTTTTTCTTTTCCTTTCTTTTCTTTTTTCTTTTCCTTTCTTTTCTTTTTTCTTTTCCTTTCTTTTCTTTTTTCTTTTCCTTTCTTTTCTTTTTTCTTTTCCTTTCTTTTCTTTTTTCTTTTCCTTTCTTTTCTTTTTTCTTTTCCTTTCTTTTCTTTTTTCTTTTCCTTTCTTTTCTTTTTTCTTTTCCTTTCTTTTCTTTTTTCTTTTCCTTTCTTTTCTTTTTTCTTTTCCTTTCTTTTCTTTTTTCTTTTCCTTTCTTTTCTTTTTTCTTTTCCTTTCTTTTCTTTTTTCTTTTCCTTTCTTTTCTTTTTTCTTTTCCTTTCTTTTCTTTTTTCTTTTCCTTTCTTTTCTTTTTTCTTTTCCTTTCTTTTCTTTTTTCTTTTCTTTCTTTTCTTTTCTCTTTTCTTTTTTTTTTCTGNCTTTTTTCTTTTCCTTTCTTTTCAATTTATTTTCATTTTCTTATTAAGGGGCCTCAGTTAGGCCAGTGAAAGGGAGATTTAGGCATCCAAGTGCACTGAGGTCACTACCTCTATCCTGGCAGAGGCAGAGTGCCAGTAAGTGGATTGGAGGAAATGGATAACAGCAAATCTTTTTACCACAGCAGCCTTCCGACCTCCTTCTGAGAGTCAGGTTAGCCAAAACAGCTCTGGAGCATCTAGGTCTGTGTTGCTTTTACTTGAACACAAACATGGATTTTCTGTGGTTAAAATTTGGGTAGACTATTACCAGAAGCAGGTGCGTAATTTGTGCTACAGTACCTCAAATTTACATCAGAAGGACGTGGACTGTGCTCGCCTAATGGACAACTGCAACAATAATGTTGTCTCTGGCCATACAGTGGATTTGTGTGCATAGCTCTCTTGGGTGTGCTTTCAAACTAAACATGTTAATGAAAGAATGGGCTATGAAATCTCATGCAAACACTTTGGTTCAAATGGTCTGTGCACCTGTAAATGCACTATTAAATAAAGCATTATTAAAATATAGGAGTGATAATTCTTGTGTTGCCATACATATATAAATTCCCTGCTTTAAAATGTGTAGGATGAATAAACAAACACTATTATTCTGGATGATTCTATGATTATGGATTGATATTACATCATCACTGCTCTTCCTCAATAACAAGAGTTGATGGTGTTTACCATTGGGATGAATATGCATGTTTGGAAAAACTCTTACCATAGATGGTTTGCTATACATAGCACTATCTATCTCAATTTAAAAATTTGAACGATGTGGAGGTAACTAAAATACAAAAAGTATGTCTGAGTGTTTCATACAGAGCTTGTCATTTTTTGAAACTCAGTGATATGTTTAATGAAGAATGCTTTGAAAGAATGGTAGATCAATTCTTGCCACTTACCTTGCAGCAATAGAATGATTCCCAGGGTATATACAATATCTACTCTAATCAAAATAAACCATTAAATCTATCTCCTCGTCCCAAAGCAACATCAATTATTAACTCTACACTATTCAAAACAGAGCTTTCTCTGAATTATTCTTTAAAAAATGTTCTTGGAAAAAAAATTCCATGATCCCCACGCAGCAGTATATTCTATTGCTTAGAAAACATTTGTTACTGTCTAGTTGGACATCTGCTAGTCTGCACATAAATAATGTGATCTATTTATATTCAGTCAGAACACACCATTTTTGGTATATTATTCCTAGTGGATTTCTAGTGGATTTGGAGAACAGCTTATTTCCTTTCAAGATCTAACCGGTTTCTACAAACTTTACAGGACATTAGAATATGAGAGGATTTGCCTGTGGTTCACTGGTTTTTCCAGTGAAGCTCTTGCTCCTACCTGCATGGTCCTCAGCAGTATCTACCCTGTATGTAACTTCACCAATTTCAATGTATGTAGGATGCTGAGTCCTTGGCTCCTTTATAACCATTTAGAGGTGCCATAGCCTCTTTTGTGGCTTAAACAATATTTAAAACAACTGCCCCTCACTGTGACTCTGACCTTGCCATAGTTTTCTCATCTCAAGGCTGAAAAGCCCCAGTGCATATTTTTCCTTTGCGTTAAAAATCAGATTAAACTTACTTCTCTGTACTGAACTTTTTTATTGGTCCACAAGCTTCCTGCAATAGGGAGCCTAAAGTCAGAGTAGGCACTTCAGCTAAGGTCTGGTACAGAAGAGGAAGAAAGTACTGTTTTAAGTGTCTTAAAGAAATGAGAGATGGCGGTACATCCCAGGACAAAGTATGCATTTTTGAGACAGTTTGACTGCCTTTGACCGGCATTCAGTACAAAACCTGCTAAATCCCTCCTTCTGCTGGGCTACAATCTCTCCTGTCATTCCCTACAGCATAAGGGCAGCATGATTAACCACAGCACAGAAGACAACCACCAACCCTATGAAACACAAGTCTTTAGTATAAAGTCATATCCAGCAGCCACTTTTTCCGTGATGTCCACTAGTATTGTATCAAGTATGAACTGGAAAATATTTACATAAGATTATTCTTTTTTTTTCTGAATCTCTGGGTTTTTTTTTTTAATTTTCACTTTTCAAAGCAACCCCTCCAAGAGTTTCTGCCCTCTGAAACACAGAACAGACTCAAGTGAACACGTAAAATAAATTTTGGAGTGTCCTAAATCTACAAATATAATCAGTTTGAAGACACCAAGGACTATCTTTGGAAGGCTAAATCCATGATCCACTGATACTTATATATGTATCATTTTCCATTTATAAGGCACCATACAAATACTACGCTATAGACATATTTCCAGAAATCTTAATTAGGCTGAAGACAACTGCAAGGTTCATTATTGATGAAGGTATCTAAATAGGAAAGAAAATGACAACAATATTGTGTTGGTAGGTCTGCATCTGCTTTTTAAAAAAAGTTTTTATAATTTGAAATAAAGTTTAGAGAGGTTGGTTTTTTTGATGTACCTTAGATTTGCCAGTTATATCAGTCTTACATTTCAGTTTCTGTATAATTAGAACAGGTTTTAAGTAATTCTGTACAATAAACAATAGAAAAGTTCAGAAGACAACACAAAGACTGAAAGTTACTTCACACTAAAGATAAAATTCACCTAGAAGTCAAATTAAATACTTCTGCAATCTAATAGGCAACTTATATGGTACAGCAAACACTGGTGTCATAACAAGTAAGAAAACAAAAGATAGTTGAGAGAAGCGAGGTCAGAAATGAATAGAAAATAGGGAATAGAAATGTGTACATATTTACTGTAAAACTGAGATAACAATAGCTTTGAAGTACTTGAATAACTTATGTATCCTCTTTTCTTTTCATTAGAGCTATTTTTTGTTATTTATTGAAAACTAAATTCATAGTGTTAACTTGTACAATAGTTTATAGCCCTTCCGTTTAAAAATTATTTTACTTATCACAATTGTTAAACTATGAGGAAAAAGAAAATAGATATTTTTTAAAATATAAAGTATATATATTGCATTGATTATGATCAATTTTTTAAAAAAATTATTTCGCTCAAATATTATAGTAAAAGATCCCTTACTAAAAACAGGGGAAAATGTGATCTTATATTTACTAGAAAAAATTACATGTGACTTCTTGTCATGCTGCATACACTGATTTTTAGTCTTGAAATAGGTCTACCTTGCTTATTTATATTGAAAGGTTGAAATTCTGCTCTAAGTTTTATTGACCTGCTAATGAATTTGCCTGATATTATAAACCATTAGTTCTTGGGGTTTTTTTTGTTTTTTTTTTTTACAGTAGAGTACAATATGCCCAGGAATCAGTGAGAAAGATGTATCTTTTAATGTAACTATACTGCACCCATTTCAGTGGCATTTCTATGGCTTGAGCAAGGCTGCCATGCAAGCTTTGCGAATATTCAAAATTCTGATCTTCTTCTGGCACTAGACATTTTTTTCACGTTTCTAAATTGAAATCCATCAGAATCAACTCCTTACACGTGTACTGAAATATACTATATATCATCACCATTGGCTTCAGGGGCTATTCTTCATTCTTCCCTCTAAATAACAGCACAGACCTCATCTGGTCTGTAATCCTGGCCAGTTTGTAACTTTTTTTCTGTGTGGCATCTTTCTTCACACAATGTCTTTTAAGGCGGTCTGCCAAATTCATTGAAAGCAGAACACAGCTACTAGAAAGACAGATTGTAATATGCGAAAGTAGTCACTGTTTTGTACTACACAAGTAAGATGCAGGCAGATGGAGACAGCTACAAATTTAAGGGATTTGAGCCCCTGTGGTAAATTCATAGTGTGTGTTAGAGCTGACTTTTGCCGACAAAGAGAAAAGAAAAATTTTGGGAGAGTCTATTGCATGGCACACAAAGCCTTGAACAAATGCTGGAGAGACAGTGGCCAGGGAGGTGACAGGTGTAATTTGGTGACCTGTTCTGAAGGGATCCTGATTTCTGTCCGCATTTCTTCTTTCCCAGCGGGAGACAGGTGGAAGCACATCTATTATCTCTGCCAGTTTCTGCTCTCTGGCCTTCTCAGTGAACACTGCAAAGAGGATTCATCTATTTCTTCCCAGCATTGTCAACCCTTATGTCAATAAATTATCCTTATCTGTTAGAGTTCCTGTCGTCTCCTTTGCTGACCTTTTGTTCTCTATTTACTTGAAACATTTCTTATAATTTATCTTAACCTCTGGTGCAATCTTCCTGTCATTCTCTGTCTTTGCTTCTCTTTCCTTTATTTCACATAGGCTTGACTCCATTTTGTCATGCTTCCAGTTCTTTAGAGTTTTTGGTCTAGGTCCTTTGAATGACCCTCTTCTGTTGAGGATTTATTGTAGCTCTTTCTGTATTGACCTTCCTGACCTTTACATTTTCTTATTTTTTAAAGATACAAGAGGGAAAAAAAAAAAGAAATTATTACTATACAACTAGCATTCTATTTACAGGTAGCAGTCAATTTGTGGAAGCATAACTGTTGTGTGAAACCCTGTCTTCCCTTCCCTTCCCTTC